>JNEY01000302.1:34441-57764 GCA_020875895.1 Aphelenchus avenae
AGCCCAGACCAGTTAGACCTCCTGCGGACGATCCCGCTCGACCAGGTGTCCTTTGAGTCAGACGCTCCGTACCATGGCAAGAGAGGCACCTCGCAGACCATTGGAACTCCGGCCGGAGTCGTGCGTGCCATCATCCAGTTCAAAGAGCTTGGGAGCCGACCAGAAAGCCTTCAGACGATTGCTCATGCGTCCATGACGAACGTCATCCGCATGTACCGACCAGACCTAACGGTGATAATCGAGAAGGCAGATGAAGATGACGCTCGCGAGAGCCAGACCAGTCCCTCCGACCAGACGAACCGCATCGGCCCGAACACCACCACGATGTTCGAGCTCGCTTCCATCTGCGATGCCGGATGCGACGGACCTCATCGCCAGTGCTCAGACGTGTTCCTCGTTAAGGGTCCGGACGACGAAGGCCTCATCCTGTCCAACCGATGGACTCGGGCCGTGACGGACCTTCACGTCACCACTAACTTCGTTCGTGCACCTCGTGCTGTGCCTCTGGGGCGGAAGACTCTTGCAGGACCGACCGCAAGAGATGGTGCAGTTCTTCGAAGAGCTCCTGGGCTACCCGCCAGACCAGTCGTCAGACGTGTTGAGCCGTTGGTACAGCCGCATCACCGGCGGCAGTGCCAAGAAGTTCCGCGCAATCCAGGCGAGCGACGTCAGACTTGCTCTTCGTAAGCGGTTCCACGCTTGTTCGCTCGCACGCAGCTGGATGCAGACGTCGTCACCTCCGTTCTAGTACAAGTTCCCACAGGACCAGTACGCTGGAGCTTCAGAGGCCGCCACACTGTTCCGGAGCATCCTACAGCTCATGCCGGAAGCGCTGTCTTGGACCTACGACCAGTTCGTGCAGACGACCGTCACGGTGGGTCGCGACGACCCCGACCTGCCCGGACCGTCTCGACAGGCTTACCGCCCGACCAGTTCGCATTGGACCAGTTCGAGTCGAGGTATGAAAGCCTCTCAGACCAGTCATTTGGGAATTAAGAAGCCCAACCAGAGTCGTTTCAAGCGATCTCACCGACCAGATGCGTCCAAACAACTCATTCAGAAAATGATCGATTTGTTTCTAGAGACTACGGGAACCTCTGGACAGGTACCGCCTCGCCGTCGTCAGCACAAGCGCCCTCATCGCGAAGCAGACGAGTGAGCAGCCGCGCAGCTCTAGATCACTTGTCGTTCAGACGAATCGCCGGCTCATTAGCTCATTTTCGTTCAGTTGTGAGGTTCCCAGCTCTTTCCTCCAGTTGTGAGTTCCAGTTGTGAGTTCAGTTGTGAGTCTCACTTCTAAGGTCTATTTGTTTGTTCGTTTCTAGTTTTTTGTTCTATGTTCCTCCTCCGGCTACCACCTTTTCCTCGTGTGCCCAGTGTGGAAAACCGCACATATGTTTTCCAATTTATCATCGCGATTCTCAGACGTTTCTTCTCGTTTGAAGTGACTTTTCTCCAGGAGTGAGTTCAGTTGTAGTGCACTCCGCCAGAGCTTGGGTCCTCGTAGCGATTTCTCTCGCCAGACGTGATACTGTCGCTTGTTTATCATCGTCTGGCCTCAGACGTGAGTCGATAATCGCCTGTTACTTGCCGCACATTGCCTCCGCTCTCGTCAAATAAATTAGTGTTGATTTGCGGCTATTTTAGTGCGTATTTTTCTTGCAATCGTACAGACGTTGCTTCACTTAAAGACCAGTAACTAGCGGCAGACGTTGCTCCATTTAAAAGACCAGAAAAAATCCACTAGACAACTGTCCCGACTTCCCAATTTATAATTGCGGATTTCGTTACAAAGCGCCCTCCTGTTGCTTACCGTCATGGTTGCGGCAAAGTTTTCGAGCATTCTGGTAGAAAAATGGGATAGTTCCGGAAAGCTTAGCTAATTGCTACGCAGAGGTCGTTAATAGGGAATTACTATTAGGCGTTTTGTGGTAATAGGGCAAAACCTGGTAAGTATTTGTGGAGAATGGAATCCACAACCTACACGCATAGGATTCACCGTCTACGCTCTATTGGGATTGTTCGCATCGTAGCCATCGTGTTGGTTTGTTTTTGTAGCACGCGTTATCCGGAGCACCTTAAAAAGGGGGGATTTAGCGTCCCGGCAAACGCAATTTGCTGCCCTTTCTAATCGCAGTAATTATGCAGGACAGTATAGCTCAGGGACTGTGGATACAGGACGGTACTAAGCTTCCGATGTGTCCTCCGTATAGCAAGTGCATGCCAGCTACCTGGATGCACATCCGCGTCAAACTTCCTCGATGCTAGGTTGTTTACTACAATTCTCGTGTACGCACACGATCTCCGGTCAATTATACTTCGATGTTCCTCCTAAATGCCCCTCCGCATGTAAGCCTAAAAAAGCTGTGCTTAGTCACTCCTCGGTATGGGCAACATTTCAAACATTTTGATAGAAAACTGGACATATCTGCAACGTTCAGCCACGCTCCAGAACGTATTACTATAAAGCGTCACTAAGTGAGGTTAGTATTAGTCGATTTGTGGTAATAGTGCAGAAGCCGGTAAGTATTTGTGGCGAACGGATCCACAACCTACGCAGACGATTCGCCGTCCACGCTCTGCTCGGACTGACCGCGTCGTAGCACGGCGTCGGTTTATAGCATGCGCTAAAATGCGGTTGAACCGTCCGCACAACGCACTTAATAATTGCGGTAATTATGCAGCATAGATGGCATTGGAACGAGGGACTGCGGACACGGGACGGCACTAAGCTTCCGGTGTGTAATCCTCCATATAAACAGACTAGCTAGCGGCCTAAAAACTGCTCGAAACGTCGCGAAAAGGCAATGGTTGGTAAGTGCTTTTGTGATGACGTTCCTCCTCATTAATCGAGGTCTGGAATTCTTTGCCTTAGCGAATTCTTTTGTGGAGCCTTGTCAGATGATGCAACAAGGGAAGTTCCGTGATCCAGCATTTCCTTGGGTTCACGGATCACAGCTTTATAAAAGTCTCTAGATCTCTAGAATAGTCAGATGTTCGTGTCTCTTGGACTTTTACCAAAAGAGGTTAAACAATACATGTTTGCACTTAAGTACACGGGGAACGCTGAGCTTTAACGTGGGAAGCAAATGTGAGACGGTTCCTCCTTCAGTCATACATCACTGGATTTCTCGTATCTCTCCGTAACTCTGATGAGTTACCAGGTCCTCCCTGGCCCCGAGCTGGCCAGTGAGGACATCATTTAAACTGACTAGCTATTTTTTGGCAAGTGGATTTGTAAAGCAATGGAGTCAGACAGCGAAATTGAAATGTGCCTAGCACATTCGGCCATGAAACATATTTAGCCACTGACCTGCTTCATCATTACGTCGAGACGGCTATGAATGGGCTTTCCATCGTTTTCAACTTGGCTTTGTTCTACTTGATCATCTACCACTCTGATCACTACTTAAAGGTCTACAAACGCGTGCTAATGGCGACTTGCCTCAGCGACCTCACTCTAAGCGTCATCATGCTCCTCGGACAGCCGGTACGCGCTTAAAGTCGACAATGCGACCGCACAAAAAGCATGCATTAGGTGGTTATGTTCGGTGGCGGCTACGTGCTCCTTTTCTCGAACGGCTTTTTCCGTCATACGTCGGCTGTCATCGACTTCCTGGCGGTGCTCGGTGAATGCGCAGGGCTTCATGCGAACGTGGTTCTTCTGGTCGTGCAGTTCGTCTATCGCTACCTCCACATGTGCAAGCGTGAAGAGTAAGTCTAGTGGGAATAGTAGGCTTTCGCACTAATTTATTGCTCAAAGCCGCGAAGCGAAACTGCGTTGGATACCTATGTTTAATTTTTTGGGTGGTTTAACGAGTCGGTTTTTTTCGGGCTCTCGCCACACCCATTCTTAGGCATCAGCGGGACAAATTCGCCACAGTGAAGCTCGTGGTTTTACCAGTGTGCTGGTGCATTGTCCAGTCCTTTGTCACCGCTTGGTTCATCTACGAACCGTCGTCAAAACGTCCGCTTTTCCTCGACATCCTGCGCAACAACAGCTGGCCCGTGAGCAACGATGACACGGCGCCGTATCCGTACGGAAGCTACTGCGTAAGCGGATATTCTGCTTCAATCATGCTGGGGCAATTATATGTGAATCACTCGTAATTGCAGCGCACTTCCTGCGGAAGCGAAAGGAAATTTGTTCTGGGGAACTCTTTTGAAGCTTTCTTACAAAAAAGTCGCAACGAACACCTAAAACAGCTTGATAATCCTAGAGCTTTCAGCTGAGAGCAAAGGCCCTAGTGTACGTCGGTTTTTATGCGATTACATCCGGAGGCGGCTACGTCCTAATCGTGTGGACCGAGCTACAGATCGTTCAACATCTGCGCCAACTCGGCGACACCATCAATCGGAACACGCAGAAGATGCACTCCGAGATCCACAGAGCACTGCTGGCGCTGGTAGGACCCATCGACTAATGGTCGATCATGCATACCCTACATCATTTTGCTGTTCTTAGGCGATTTGCCCGCTGTTCACATGCGTGATTCCCATATTCTTCTTCCTCTACAACATCGTAACGATGTCGTCGCCGGGCGAGATCACAATACTCTTCTCCACCGCCGTCACGGCGATCACCCTGTTCAACCCACTCACCACCACCTACTTCGTGAAACCCTATCGGAATGCCGTGCTGAACGTCTTCAAGCGCAAGAAGAGAAATGCGATCGTAGCCGAAACGACTCTTGCGCCGACATCACAAGGAGGACTATCGGTGCTTCCGTCAAGCGAACCAGCAGCAACGGAGCAATAGTGAACGCTGAAAACAAAAGCCTGTTTAAATGTACTACCGAAAACGAATCTCTTTTTTGGCATAAACATTGAGTTACATCATTGGGACGCTATCATTCGTTCAAATGCGCGTGATCAAGTCGCTGATCGCAGGTACACCTTCACGACCTATTTTGTTATCGTCTTGCACGGCTTCCTTGACTAGGAGTCAACTTCAGATTTTGTATTCGACTATTTAACAAAGCTGTTCTAAGCTTCAAGCTCATTAAGTTAGATGAGCTTTTACGGACTCCAAGTGCCCTTTGTTTCCTAGTGTCTTCTAAGCCGTATAAATGCCCTATAAACTATTTTCCTTGAGCATGGCGGAACCAGCAAATCATTTAAAATTCCTCAATGGCGACGTTTGTGCTGAGCTGCGGCCAACAGCGAGAATCTTTGAGCTTGTCGAAGCTTCTTCTAAGATGCATGTACAGATGGGCTGGTTATATATCTTCCGCTGTCGGAAATGCGACATTTTGTAGCTATGAAGTCGTCCGGAACGGCTCCGTCAGCTTCGGTCAGCCTTACTAATGGTTCAAGGTAGTGCTGTTAATTGTAGTGCTCCAGAAAACAAGTTGGTTCCAAGGCGAGTGTTCACACGACCAGACGTGCAGAAAAAAAGCTGACGGGAGCACTTCTAGTGCTAGGTACTGCTGACTTAGACACTCCAGATCACGCCGACCTTTGATACGCCTATGGACCGGAGGAATATAACATTTCGAGCGATTTACTATTGAAACTCCACATATGTACTGTATTCACAAGTTTATTAGGTATTTTATGTACGATCAGAGGAAAAAGGCTTCTTAAGATTGTATTCGCTTAGCGAGAGACAGTCGACGATGTCGTCCTCGCCCCGTTCGCTTTCCGATTCCAGTTCATCATCGCGATCGTCCTCGCTGTTGTTCCGCTGCTCGTCTGTTGCTGTTGGAAGCAACTCGTCCAACGCCATCTGGCACTGAATCATTGTTGAAGTCAGGTCCGTCACAGCGTCCTTCACGACAGTTGAAGCCTGGAAAAGACTGACGTCATAGGGCTGCTTTTAAAAATACGTAAGACTCGCGGCAGCATTACTTGACCGACAAAATCCCCTTCACGGAATGTGATAAAAGGCACTCGACGTGTAAATCGTAGGTCACAGGCAAAAATTCGGGAAAGATGGCATTTTAAGCAAAGATAGGACGGTTTAGGTGACTCTGTCTACGTGGAACCGAGCTAAGCGTCACCTCACCTCGCTAAACTTCTCTTTCAAAACCGTAGCTTGCTGAAGCGCCAAAACGAGGTCTTCTTGCGTGAGGTGCGCATCGCCGTTCTTGATTCGCTGCTCAATTTGCCGGAAGCCGCGTTTCCGTTTACGAAGAAGCTAAACGCATCGTCTGCATGGGTCAACGATAGGTAAGGAGTGGGCCTACAACTAAGAAAACTATTGGGTTTAGCGGATACCCCGTCCGTTCCGTACTGAGAAGAAAATGCCGTACTGTCCACATTAGAAAAGAGCATGACACAGCCTCGAACCGGCATTTTTTGGGGTGCCGTTCCGTATTTTGTGCCGTGTACAACGGAAAACGGTAGGTAACGGAAAGCGGGACGGTACTGCTCGTGAACTGTAAGAGGTATACGCGATTCGGTCATGCAAACAAGCGTAGTCTTGAACTGGGTTCTAGTCTACATGGTCTTAATCAGAAAATGCTAGGGTTTTTTACGGCGTACCTGAGAAATGCTCTGGAGCTGACTGCCAAACTGACTAAGCCACTGCTCGCCCAGCTCAATGTACATGTCCGCTCGGACGCTGCTGTCTGCTACTCCCTTGAGTGCGTCCTTAATGTGCTCCGACGTCGCTTTGTTGCACTCCGTCGTCGTGTGCGCTTTGTGCTCTCGCATCGCGCAGAGTGAACAGATCCACACCTCAAAGTCTCGCTGTAATGACCGTAACGTTCTTACGAAATACCGTTCTGCTACCAAGGTCTTCTTCGCAGGTCTTGCAGCTGAACAGATCACTCATCGGCGTTTTCTTCTTGCATCCGCTGCATGCGTGCGCATCAAGGATGGATTTTTGCGCTTGGCATACGAGGTCTGCAAATTCCATGGTACCTTTAGACAACGCGTAGAACTAGTTAAAGAGAGTCGGTAATCACGTACCTACCATCCGGTAATTGGTCTTGAGCCCACCGTTCAGCGGGATGTCAGTCTTTTCGTTGCATTCCGGACAGCAAATCGACGGATAGCCGCAGACAAAGATCGACGGATATCTACTGGAGTCCCGCGTAATCACGCTTACTTTCGACATTTTCGCGACGCATTTCTGGCAAATAGTGTGGCCGCAGCCGAGCAGCTTCGGTTCATCGAACAAATCCAGGCATACCGGGCATTCCAGTGTTTTCATGAAGTTCGAGTCCTTAATATCCATCTTGCTAAACAGATGTCGGGATTATCGAGTGCTGAAAAGGATTGGATATCGCACGCTGTGCAGAAGCCGTTTCGACCTTATGCGATATAATCTTTGACTGTACCCGTCGTAATAGACTTGTAAAGACTTCTAAAGCTCTCACTGACCCTGGCACAACACTTCCATTTTGTCGGGCACAAGACTGCTTTGTACGACTTCAAGTAGGTAACTGTGCAAGTTTTCCCTAGTTTGATTTCCTAAACGAATTCTCAGGAAATCTAATCTCTACTTCACAATAACGCTTTTTGGTAGAAGCAATAAAAGTCCTCGAATGCTACGCGGAATTATTCTTACCGAATCAATAAGCGCGGGTGGGAGCCCGAAACAGGCTCAGCGCTCAATTCCCGACAGCTGTCCACGGACATTAAACGTCCTCTTCGGACGTTTAATCAGTGTCGCACTTTGGTCGACACTCTCGGTCCACACTCACAGTCGTTCACAATCAAAATATTGAAAAGTACGTTTGTTCGAGACATATTCGAAAAAAGCCCAAAAAGGCTGAAGGATGACTACTAGTGGGGTAGTTCAGCAGGCCCAGCTTGGAAAGGATGTCGTCGAATGGCTCGAGCACGACCTCCACGTTGGGCCATGGGCCTCATGACCACTACCCAGGCCCCTCCTAGGGCATGCCCTCGGCCTGGGCACTGCCCGGAATAGCACGACCTCCATGCGCCAGGCAGGGGCCCACTTGACCATAGGTACCAGCCCCAAGGGCAACCTTTGTGGGACAGCCCGTCCGGTCCATGGGATCCCAGTCCCATGCCGGGTGAACTTGACATGCGCCGCAAGCGATACCAACGGATTTTTTTTAATTTTTCTGAATCTTGGCCGAAACCGAAGGGTTCCCCTTGTGTCTGGGTCGGAAAATCGAAATTTTCAGACTCACTCGGATTCACTGGGAATCATCGTAAATGGCTTCATCAGACGTTTTAGGAGGTTTCTGAAAGTTTCAGCCAAATCGGACAAATATGGGCTGCGCCAGACCAAGTGGCGCAACTATCACTCGGTTTCTGGGGTATTTTTGGCCTTTTTGTGCTATTCACTGCGTTATTTTATGGCTCCACGGGTTTTCATTGTATACTAACTAGAACAAACGCCGCTTTAGAATTGATAGGGAGGCCTAGGAATCGACAGAACCGACATACAAGCGAAAAAAAGTGTGGACTGTGGACCACAGTTCACACTTAGTGCGACACTTTTGGAATGATTGTGAACACACGCCCGGTCGACACTTTGACGCATTGCGATTCGCAAAAGTATGGACTTAGGTCGACACTCACACTCTGGTCGACACTTCGTTCACAATCAACTCGAAAGTCTCGCACTAAGTGTGAGAAAGTGTGAGACTCGGTGATTGTGTACGGGCCTTAAGTGGTTTAAGTGGCCTACTATGACGCCAAAGAATCCCCTCAGTTTTATGTTTGTTGGAGGAAGGGGCATTTATTTCCAGCCACAAGCGCCGGTCTCCGAGAAGTGACCAATTTTAAGCCAAAATTGGGATTTTTTGACAAAAATTTCTTCAAGTCAGGGGCCTAATCCAAAGCGATCTACATGCTTAAAAACGCATTGCGCCGAGGTTCCTTTCGTGAACCAGATTTTGGTGGTCCGTCTGAGCACCTAGACCCCCCTTTGTTTCAATGAGAGACGTCACAAAAATTAAAATTTTATGTCATCAGAGTCTATCCCAGCATGATCTACAAATTATGCGTAGTGTAACGGATTTGATATACAGCAAGCTCTTGGTACTGTGTTTTCGGTATCCGCAATGACCGGCGTCCCTTCAAGTTTCGTGAATGCTGCCGGTTCATCCGTTGCAACAAAGCAGAAAACGACATTGGCCTGAAATCCAACATCATTGACAAAAGATTTGCGTAAGCAAAGGGAAACGAAAAACCACAGCACGCCTTGTAGGTGCTTAACTCAAGCTATTTTAGGGTACGACTTACCACGACCAGTGTGGCGGCGGTTATGAAGAAGACGGCGTGCCACTGTCCGGCTACTGTCTCATCGCGGACGAATATACCGACCAATGCCGGTGCGACGAAGAACACGGCGCATTTGATAAACTGTGTGCAGGCGATGACGAATTCTGCGTATTGCCTGAAGGAATTTAGGTGCAATTTTGGGAGCAGTTTAGGGGCTTTTCCGTTCACAGTGGCGTGGACAAATTACGAACCTCGAGACCAGCGCGCCACACTTGTAGAAGCCACCACAGTTGAATCCCAAAGCGGCGTGCACCGAGCCGAACAGAATGACGGTAGTGGTGGCGTTGTCGACGAAGCAAAGCCATATGAAGATAGCGGCTGGGACCAGCAGCGCGACCGAATTGAATATCCACATCTTGTACCGCTCGGCTATGCACCTGCAAGGAACTGTTTCTAGAATCTCTAAGGTACTGAACTTTCACATGGATTCGAAAAGTGAACGCTACTTACGAGTAAGTATCGCTCACGTATCCACAGACCAGCTTGACAGGAATGTGCGATAGCGAGCCAATGGCGCCGACGATGCCCGAATGTGTTGCCGAGAACTTGAGCACCTACAAGACGCGGTTTTCCTGACTACCTTGGGAACCCAGGGCCCTGGGCAGGGCTTTTTGAAATATTTCGGGCAGATTTTCAACTAAGTTTTGCCGAACAAGCTGAAGTATCGCTCTGGCGGCGCCTGCGGAAGGCTATTTTAAGTTATGACACTCTGAAAGCAACATTCAAACCCAAGTATCGGACATAGAGGCAACGATCTCTTATGTGCAGGCCGTTGCGCATGGTTGCTATCGGGCTAGACGCACTGGATATACCGTACCTTTATGGTGTACGTCGGCGCAAAGATGAACAAGAAGTATCCCGAGTAGAGGTCGGCAAACGCAGCGAGCCACACTCCCCAGACCACCTTGCTCTTGAAGATCGCCTAAAGGAGCTTGTAATCATAGGAGAGCGTGAGATTCTACAGCATACCAGGTATGGTACGTAGCGCGAGAGGTTCTTATGCGCTTCTGATTTCTCGTGATGGATTGTTGCAAGCTCGTGGTTGGAGACAAACTGATTGCACCGCGGGTCGTCCGAGTAGAGCCAAAACCATGTAAAGAACAGTACCACGCCAGCCATTCCGAAGAAATAGTGGGCCCAGGGCCAGCCCAGCGACGAGTCGCATATCTAGAAAGTTCAATTATCCTTGAAATATTCGAGAAAACTGCAGGCACGTTGCATGATCCTCATCCCACTAGTATGCACGTACCACTCCCGAGAAAGACTGCGCCACGGCGTTAGCTATCGGCGAGAAGCAAGTCATAAGTGCGAGGAATTTTGCATTCTCCTTCAAGGACGCCCACCGGCTGCACAGCACTCCGATCACTGCAAAGTCGCACGCGTACGCGAGTCCCTGCAAGTAAAGTGAAACAATGCCCATAGTCTCGAGGTTGAATCCTTACCTGGAACACTCGGACGAAGACGAACCAGGCAAAGCCGAGATTCGTAGCCAGCGGGATGAGTGCCGTGGAGATCGCCGAAGTGAGTCCAGACACGAAGAAGGGGTAGCGTGCGCCGTACTTGGCACAGATCCAGCTAAACGGAAACGTCGCGACCATGCTCGCGATGCTGACGGTCCATTCCAGGGCAGTCTTTTCGTCATCTGTATACGAGTGCACAGGTTGGTTGCGGTACGACTAAAAACATGTGTGGAAAAAGCTCTAATAATGTTCGATTGAACTGTACGGTACTGACGTGCGGTGTTATTCCACCGTTTCGTGCTGTTTTCAGTGGGAGCAGTAAGCCATTTTTGAAAATACGGAACGGAAAACGGCACTGGATAGGTCAGCGGAACGGACCGGCACGGGTGAGGTCCGAGTGGAACGGCACGGTAGGTGGGAACGGAACAGCACGGGAGAAGTCATGAACGGTACGTCACGGGAGAGGTCAGAATGGAACGGAACGGAGAGGCCCGAACGCAACGTAACTGCACGAGAAAGCCAAGACGCAACGGAAAATGGGTCCGGTGCTGAAGCTCAAGGCATACCGAATTCCTGCTGGGGTCCATGCAGTTAATGGTCGTATTTACGCTGAGCATGTTGGCGAGAATAGACGTGAGGCATGCCGTAGTAAGGACGAGGACGTAGAATCGAAAACGTTGCCGGAAGAACCAACTTGCGGTGGCCTCCTTGTGCACTGCGGCGACGCTAGCAACCTTCTCAGCACCGAACATGATCCTAAAGCTTAAGGCGTTTGGATTCAGAAGGAATGAATTCCAAACGTTACGTTTTAGCATTGCACTTCTTTGTTAGCGGTGCAGTACTTTCTTTTATCTTTTCGTGAGCGTCATGCGTCCCATTGCATTCACGCGTAATGCACAGTTCCTGCTCGCTGCGGTGCGTTCACAAACAAACTAAATTCACGCGTTGGCTACAAGAACCGTGTGCGACAAGCACAAAGCACAGCTTTTGGTTTCGTTAGCGGCGCCCAAAAAGCTGAAAAAATGAAAGGTAGGCGGCGGCAGCAAAGCCTTCTTCCCGTTGCCTACGAATGTTGAAACGGCTATACGCAGGCAAAACTGATCACAAAAAGGAGCCTTACCACGACGAATGTAAAGGGCATCCATTTGCACATCCCTGCTTGTGTCTGCGAATGCGGAACAATTGATAGCTAGCGTTATTTAAAAAGTTTTCAAGCATTCTCACACACGAGAAAAGCTGCAATGGCTAAGAGGAATGCAACGACTGTCTGTGCACGAAGGGCATGGTTCTTTCATAGTGGTTTTTGATAAGAAAACCTAGTACCAGTCACAGCGTAGAACGTCGTGAAGCTTGCCCAAACAACGTTCTAACATCACAGAGATCTCATTACAAAAATACTGATGCTCAACCCACCCGACTGTCCTTTTGCATCGACCTTCGCTCCCTTCGCTTCCGCAAGGCACGCGAAGGAAGCTTAATCTGCAACTGTTTGTTTGCACTGTGGCGTGCAACGACCACAATCGATGCAAGTCACGAGGCAGTTCCTACGTCCCCGTTTCATTGCTTAACCAATCGAAGCCCGCTTTCAACTGCGATGCCATGCATGGCCCAGCCTTCCTCACGGACTGCGATGCCGACAACGCTGACTGTTCGAGTGAATCTGCGGCATCGTGGACGTCAAGCCCGCCTTCATTGCAGGAACGTATTTGCAAGGCATGCGGCGTGTACATTAAGTCGAAACTATATGGCGCGTACGTCTGCAGGGCATGTGCAGGTATGGTCCGCGTCAGGTGTTTCGGAATGGTTTTGATTTTACCGGATTTCGGACGTACGAAGACACCCTCTTTGTGGTGTACTTGGAATTCGGAACGGGGAAATGTCAGGATTCGGGGTCTCTCTCGGAAGCGGAATGACTTTACTCGCGGCACTTGACGGATTGGCATTGATTAAGAATGTGCCTGCCTGTCGCACGTGACCGAAAATGCAGGCGGAATTCATTTGCTTATTCAGAATTCGGAACGGAAAAAAGTCGGAATTCGGAATACCGGAATTGGAATTCCGATACACTCCTTGTCAATTCCGATATACACGAGTGTAGTTTTCATGAACAAGTCTTTTAGCGTTCTTCTTCCGTACGCTAACCCAGCGTAAAGCATACAGGTGCAGCTGCAAGCAACTGAGTAAGTGAATTTCGACTTACATTCCTGTCTTAGCCTCACGTACGTACGAAAAACTATCCCTTCAGAAACAGCAAAATGCAAATCTTGCCGGTTCGATCGCTGCCTCGTTGCTGGCTTGCGACCTAAAGGTCAGCACAGGCTAGCAGACAATAGCAGTAATTTTTTAGAAACGGTTGAAAATGTAGCAAGTCAGATTGCCGGCCAGCCAACGTGCCTCGGCAACACCGTAATGTGCTGCAGGCGAGTCTTCACGAGCCGACGTGTCTATATGAAGGAGAATAAGGTAAGCATGTGCGAAGCGTCCGTCGAGTGCTTATTGATGGGCACCTTAGGAAGCTTGCAAGATGACCGCCGCATTATCGCATGACTGCGAAGCAGAGCTTTTGGTACTGCGCGACTTTTTCGCCGACTTTTCGTATATTTCGACATTCATCAAGAAAGGCGTAACGAAGGTACGCACTGCTTCCAGCTGTTCGGCAGTTGGCCCGCCCCGGACCCATTCTGCAAGGGTAGGGGCACAAATACTGACAATTTCAGGTCAAACTCCGACTAATATTAGCAACAGAAGCCAATAATTCGAGATGTCGGGGCTTTCAACGGGATATTTTAGGGCTAAACTATCTTAAAAACTCACTGGTTAGCCCGTCGAAAACGGCAAAAACCCGACATGTAGAAAACTATCAACGAGGGGCCAAATGTGTTTTTCGATTCGCATTTGACCTCTGCTGTTTGCGGAACATTATGACCGGTTGTCACGGTTGACCGCTTCTGCTTGGCTCAGTCATCAAGGAAAAGTCAGTTTCAGGACGAATGGTACGCTTTAGGAGGAGATGGCACGACTGTTCTTCCCCGTGTGGTGCAAAGTGCAGGAGCTAGTTGCTACCGCTCAAAACTTGCAGTGTACCGACGAGATCCGCTGCGTCGACGATACCACTATCCACATCAGCTTCGACGGTCTAAGGACGTTCCTACTTGGCCGCGTTCAGAATCCGGATGACGTTGCCAGGTATCATCGTAACTTAAATTTCTCAGTTACCAGGTAACATTCCAGGTTATGCATCGAGAAGTATGAAAGCCTCCTGCGACTGGCGCGAAGCTTTCGGCGCGCCGGGCTTGACGAGAGCGAAATCGCCGCGATTATTAAGCTGCTAATTGCATACTACGGTGAGCCCATGAAGCCTCTAATTTGCTGATTTTCTCGCCGCCCTACTGCTACATCACGGCTTCTTTCAGAAAAGGACCTCTTCGAGGACAAGATATTCCTGCAAAAGTTCATCAACCGAGCCTTCCGAGAACTCAGCCAGTACTACAAGTCGACATACAACGAATACTCCGAGCGCCTAGGCATGCTAGTGGCGCTGATGAGCGAATTCCACGTATGTTCTTTTGGGTTGCGTGCATTTTGCAAGATTCAATTTCAGTCTGTCATGCACGCCTTCGGAGAAGTTCTGGTGATACTGAGTTTGTACGGTTATAAAACTTTCGTATAACACTTGCATGTACAATCGTTCAGTCGATAAAACATACCTACTTGCTCTTTCAACGTTCTTCTCCATTTCCTTCGGTGAGTCGAATAATGCTTGGTTTCGGTTCGGGCACGACTTACTAAGCAGTAGGATTCTCTGTTATTAAGCCGCTGAGTAAGCGGCTACTTACGGGTTGCTTACGGTTAAGCGGTTACTAAGTAACCGCTGAAATTATGACATGTAGTTAGTTCTACCAACGATCTACCGCCAACGTCGCCGCCAACTTTCATGCGATACCCGCTGTGGAGAAGCAGCCATGTGCTGGAATCGTTAGAGTAACCTTTCCAACTTAAGCTAAGAACTTAGCATCACACCAGTGACGGCACCACTAAAATTTGTGCTCTAAGGGTTCCCGACAGGTCTTTTCTAACATCGACAACACATTTTTCTTCATTCGTCGTTACACAAACAAGCACGTTAAGCTAAAGCAAAGTCCGATTTTGGCGTTTCCACGACGATAGCAGGAACCTTCTCCATCGTCGGTCCCTCAGTAGCGTTGCTGGTGATGCTGGTTGCTACCGCTGGGCTCATTGGATCGAAGCCCATCAGCGAGTCGTCGGTGGTCTCATCCGTGTCCGAATAGCGGCGCTTCAGAAGGTGTCGAACCGTTAGGGCAGATTCGGCGTCGAAGACAGGTGAGCGTTGGATAGCGTCGTTTCCGCTCTCAAGGATCTCGCTGAGCATTCGGATGAGAGAGTCGACGCCAAGCAAGTATCCATCGTCCGGACCGTTGTACTGCCTATCGTCGAAGAACCCGCTGAAGGTCGAATGCGCGAAGTCGATCATCCGCAGTCCGATTGGTTCTGGTGACTGCTGCTCTCCGGGAGCTTCGTCAGCCGACTCTTCTGCCATCAATGCACCGTCGAATGCGATGAGAATTGAACTAAATGAACGGCATGAGGAAGAGTCGGACGTCCACATCTACGCATTTAGAGGCCTTTCAGGGTTGTTTCCCTTTCCGTTGACGCTAAGTGTCGGCACGCGGCACTGGAACCGTACTGACACCCCCGTACCGTAGGGTAGGCGTATGGGTTGGGTTGCAATCGGTACGGTACGGCTCTAGTACGGCCCGTAGTCGTTATAAAATAGAAAATCTTACTGCGGCAGTGGACCTCCACCCGTACCGTACTGACCTCTTCCCCTTACCGATGTACGGCAGTAAAGCCGATCTATGGATTATGCCCGTACAAAACGTGGCTGCACTCCCTGATTTCTCTGATGAACCCGCTTGCCTTGTGCAATACACTCCTACTTCACGTATTGGATCAAATACACAAAAAGCTGGGGACATGGTCTGTCTTTTCCGTTCCAAAGTGCAAAGAAACTATCGCATGCTTGGATGTTTGTAGCCGTTACCCTGCCTCAGTAAATTTTATCTAGCCGGACCGGCGTTAAAGGAAAGTTTATACCTGGACCCAGGGGCTTACCTCGAGAAGAATCTGAATCCTTTCGCGGCCTCAAGGACCGTGCGAAGCTCCTTCAGCTTCTTGATCACCCGTTTTGTTCTTTCCTCGCCCGCAATGAAGAAGTACTGTGCCAACGCGTCGCGGAACTGCGGCTCATCCATTCGCCGTCCTTCGTACTTGTTCACGAATCGGTAGCGCTGAACGTCGGCATCGTAGAGCTGCATGCCGACCATGCGGACGCCGAGCTTCTTCGACGTCGACGTTCTGCACTTCTGCGTCTGGGAGAGTCGCTTTTGGTCATTTGCGTCGTCACCGTATTGCCGAGTGCCCATTTTGAGATCGATGACGCATGGCTTCTCGTAGCCGGAGACGATGTCCTCAAGCAGAACGAAGCACTTGTCGTAGCCCTTGAGTAGCTTTTGAACGATCTGAATTCACGTGTTATACTGTGCACTAGGGCAGGGCAGCATCGGATATCGACAACCGATACCGGCCATTTTGGGAATCGAAATTGAGAATGGTAATCAGTCCAATAATAACCGGTTCCTATCGATTGATCTCACGGACGCAAGCAGGGGCACATCATAATCACAAACAATTCCAGTAGCTCTTGTCCCTCTTCAGAAACATGAATTCGAACCGTTTGAGGGGGATCTTGAAATGTCTGCTGGACGCTCTGCATAAAGTAACTTGCTACATCATAGAATCGAAAGTGGATATCGAACATCATCGACATCGGAATCGGTTTTGAATTTTGGAAACTGACCGGTAGAGGTTCAATTAATGGAAACCGGCCCCTGGACCGGATATCTTGTTCGTGGCTGCCGGCGTTAGAGGAGGAACGGTACCTTGCTCTGACACTGTCCCGCCCATGCGTTGATGGCTTTCTCGGCTTCCACTCGGCCCGAAATAACGCGGAACGTCATCGGGTGCTTGTCCGTGTCCAAGGTCGACGTCTGCGGACGGTGGCAATCGACGGGAAGCTCGGAATGGGTGCACATGCTGAGCGTACCGTCGGTATTGCTCGTCAAGTGGACCTTTATCCGGCCTAAACCATCAATTAAGAGCTTCTAGGAGTGCTCATAGCGATCAGAAGGGTATCAGACCCGAAAAATGTCAAGCATTCTTACCGCAACATTTAGCCGTGTACGGACGCAACCTTTGGTCCATCTGAGTGTAGAAGGCGAACTCGCGCTGGTTGAGCGGCTTGCACACGTGCCCAGCGCATGTGAAGAGACCCCAGTGACCGCCGACTTGATGGTGAAATCCGGAGACCTTCATGTCGGTTCGAAAGAGGCCGCCTTCTACAACTGAAAACGGGGACTTTATCGAAAGCGTTTACTTATTGGAAGTTCACGATTGCGCTCCAAAATGACGCGGAAAGGTGTACGAAAAAACGTTTTGTACGACGTAGAATGTTGGAGGAAAAGCAATGTCAAGCGAGACTGTTGCTCAAATAGTCTGCGCAAAACATGAGAGAGCGCTACCGCGATTAAACAAAACGCGAGTCATAGGGTGTGCGTCCGTCACATTTCACCGGGCTGTATCGGAAAGACAAAAACCGGAACACCTTTAAAAGGACAGCAGCGACGATAAGTATTCCCCGCGTCAGAATTAAACATTCGCGTTTGCGAAACGGTGACGCGCATGGACTCTCGGTTCGGAAAGTGCGTCATGAACCGGGAAGGCACATTCGGAGTCCAAATTTTGGACTGTTTCGGAGCTGTCACAAAGGACAAGTTTTGGACAAGCAATAATACTTGCAACAAACACTATTCGGTTCTGACGACTGGCAAAGGCAAATTCGTCATCGGTATTCGAAAACGAAAACGTTCGTTCTTCAGCCTTCTCGGGAAAATGTACACTTGTTGTTCACTTCGCTTCGTTAGTCTCTTAGAAGCGGACGACGGAATGTAGGTCACACTCAAACAATATCTTTAGAAGGTAAATAGAGAAGAGAAAGTCTATGCAAGGTTGCCAAGCGCATTTTATTGTGGGAAGAAAGAAGTAAAGCATAAAGGCGGCTGCATACTTGCATACCCAACGACAGCGCAGGAAGCTCACGAAAAGAACGCTGCGAACACCTGGAGTGGAGTGTGGAAACCGCTGCTCTGCGACCACCGCATAAGCCGGCTTTCGCATACCGGTTGAGAATTGAGACATCGGCGGCCGTCTACCGCCTGGTGTGGGAACGACGGGTGCACACGGGCCCAGCGGCGGAGGACACAGCGCGAGGCGGATTATTTCACACACTCACTCGCTTCCAGCAGCCTCCCAAGCGTCCAAAAGGGCGACGTCAAGGTCGACGAGTGGCGAGCGACCGACGGCCGCCGGCTGACAGCTAATCAATTTGCTTTCACTCGCGACCAGCTGGCCGCCGCGGGTGACGCAATGGGGCGCACTCGACGTCCGCCGGGAGCGCTCCTTCTTCGAGCCGGCTTTCACTCACTCGCCGCTGGACGGATATGCGAGACGTGCGAGGATCCCGCGGCCGGCGGCGCCACACGAAGCGAAAGCAAGTTATTTCATAGGGCTTAGTTAAGCTCGACGGCATGTCAACAAATGCTGAAAGCGGCATTGAGGAAACTCATTGCGCTCGGAACAGAGACGAAAGACGGAACAGGAAGTAGCCGTGTGAAGAAAACGAGAAATCGACCGGATGGCTACTCGGGCTGCCCAAGAACGGCAACAAGTAAAACGGGTCATCTGAGAATGGTACGGAACGGTAGCGGGTTTTGAAAGCTTGTTGTACCCGTTTCTCGCACTCCTATTCCATCGAAGTAAGCCGCCAGGTGGCCCGCATCGGCCGACCGAACCCACTGTTATGGACGTGGGACATTCATCGCGGCGCACACGGACGCTTCTTATATGTCCGCGTGCACATATTTTTGCTTGCTTATTTACAGCTCTTCCTCGATGTACTGAACGAAACTTACCTCAAAGGTTCGGTTGTAGCAAGACTCAGCGTCCAAAAAGCAAGAGGTCCTTTAAGAACAGAATGGAAACGGAACATTACGATAGAACGTTCCAACCCAAAGGGTTCAACACATAAAACACAATAATTTGTGAAGACCGCATGACCGCACGTTTGTCATCCATACCTGAACCTGATGTAGCATAACGTATTAGTGCTACGTTAGGCAAGTAAGGCAAACGTTGGCTAAGTTTAGCGCGCTTGTTGTTGTCGCTGATCGGGTGGCGGATCGATCCGGCCGCTTCCTCCTTTCGGGTTAGCGGCACCTGTTGTCGTCACGGGTCGGGAAGGGGGAAGCTCTGCGCTTAGCGGGATAGCAGCGCTTAGCGGGGCAGGCGCGCTTCCGGGCCTGTGGCGCCTCCGGCCTGTGGCGCTTCCGGATCAGTGGAGTCTCCGGCCAGTGGCGTCTCCGGGGAGACGCGCCGGGAGGCCCTCCCGGCCAGTGGGCCTCCGGGGAGACGCGCCGGGAGGCTTGGGAGATCATCAGCGCCTGGGATCCCGGAAGGCTTGTAGCGCATAGCAGTGATGGGGACGATGAACAACACACGGTGGGTTGTTATCGATAGCGCTTGGCTTGCACCACTAATCTTAATGACCCGCTCGGGACGCGTCGCATTTGCTAGAGTTGTTTTCCGTCTTACGCCTTTACGCTTAGTCGCTAGGTGACGATCTTACTCCTCGTTAATGCAGCCACCTAGCTAACGTAGCCTGACTTGCCATAGTTCTTTATCGATGGTGTAGCGTAGCACATAGTTAGGTAGGCATAGTCAGTACAGAGCGTAGTGGCGAGACTCAGGCGCAAGTAGCACAGCATGAGGTGTTGAATGGTGGTCGGGCGAATACTTGCGGACGGGAGCCAGAGCCGGGCCAGCGGCAAGCCGCCGACCCGTAGATCGTGTCGGGCCCAGACTGGCTAGGTGGTGGATGGAATCACAATCGAGAGGATGCGGTGAGTAGGAGGTTGGTGTAAAGTACCGCGTAGGATGGTAGGCGTGCTCGGTCTATGCATAAGGTGACAGGTGTTAACATTAGCCGGCGGTGGAGGAAGCAACCGGGTGATGGAAGATTTCCGGTTGGCTTTCGCCTCCCGAGGGTGAAAGTACAACGTGAGTCCAACATACTGAGATAAGGTGGAATGAAACTAACAGTAGTGGGACAACGTTACACTACACTGACTCAAGGCGTCATGTCGGACTGCGATAAATTTGCGCTAACAAGAACTGGAACACAAACCGAATTCGCACGTATCACTTTGGAGAGGGGTTTGCTAAGCCTTGTATAAAATGCTCTCTCGCTATCTCGTGGTTCTCGCAGGCACCCGCAACGCGAATGCGAAGCGTCCCTCCCGCTCTCTTCCCGCATCTGCCATTCATTCAGAGAAATACGCGCTGCACGCAGCGGCAATTTGCATTATTGCGGCGAAGCATATTTCTGCCGCCACCCTCCGCGGCGGCTTCCCGGTTCCGAACACGGCGAAACCCGCGAGAGTCAACAACGACTGACCGCCGCCGCGGGTTTTGCTGGTCGAGTGGTTATCGGAAGAAGAAAAGGCCATATGCCGTCTCCAGGATATTCGGGAGGGAGTTGGTCAATGACTCAGGCATTCATTCGGTCGACGCCGCCGCTTGTGCTTCCGCCGCCGACTCCGCTTCTTCGCATTGGCCTGCGGCAGCTGCCCGCTGAGGTGTGAGCGTCGCCAGCGAGACCGGCGCTTAGCACGCATCGCGAGTGCTTGTTTTCATTTTCATGCCCGATAGCGTGCGTAATTCTTGCGCGCTTTTTGTCGTTATTAGCGTTTTGCATTAGACGTATTACTAGCTGATCTTTCTTCCGAATTATTCGTTGCTTTCCTGTTTAATTCTGCTAATTTTTGGAGCACTTCTCGCAGTTTAGAATACAAGAAATTTATCGGAATCGTAATTTTGACGGAAAGACATGCCATATTTTCAAGTGCCAAATTATGAGGGAAATAGCGTCCTTCTTTTGTGCCTCTCCAAATGTTCTATGAAACAAAGCCCCCAATGCCCGTACATTTTTCTCATGCTGAACAATTCGTTCAATGTGTGTGCAGGCGAACAAGTGTTTCAAAATCGTTGCGGATATTTTGCAGACCACTTTGCCTGCAAGTGGACGTTCCCATTCGTTGAGCGTCATTGCGATGCACGGTAAAGCAGGGAGGACCCGGTGGCGCAATGGCCGTCTTGCTAATTGGCATCGTTTGACCCAGTCTGCCACAGTTTAGTAATATGATTTTCGTGGAGTGTCGGACTCGTGTGCATTGCTTGTCCATAGCCTGAGTAAGCCGTACGAGGTTCACGTCGCTGCCCGTAGCTGCATGCACAAACACCTGCAACATGAATAATGGACGCAAATGGTTTGCCGTCGCTGTTCTTTCACTTTCGCAGCTAGGGAACGCGTAGGTAGGATAACGACGCTAGCGCTGCGGACATGGTATCGTCTTTCTCATATTGCGCTTAAGAAACGTGAGCTCATTTGTTGGATGTGTGCCACATTTGGACATACCTACCCAGATTGATTCATGAGGCGGAACGTGTCAGTTATTTCCGGATATCAGGAGCAATTCGCACGGATACGCGTTCTCTTCTTGACGCTATGAGAATCAATTAACTTTAGGCGCCAAATGTCATGGCCACCCTACGCAACTCGCAGCTAGAGGTGCTCTTCAACGGCGAGTGGCATCGAATCGGAGCATCGCTCGACGAAACTGCACTAACGCTTTCGCCACTCAACGATGGATTCGTAGCAGGTGACGATCCGGCCGCAATCTACGGCTCAGAGAAGAGAACCGTAAAGATCATCAAGCACGAAGGAAACGGGCTGGGCATTAGCATCCAGGGCGGCGCTGAGAATGGACGGCCGATTGTCATCAGGTAATGTTGCTATGTACGGGACAATCGAAAGCTTAGGTAGTGTCTTCTAGACTTGTATGTGCCTATTTTTTCAAGGAAAACCTAGGCTGACCCTATCAGACATTATTTCAAGGTACGAGCACCTAGTTTCGTTCATTGCCATCTAATCCACTTTCATTTAGCAAGATCTTTCCCGGAATGGCGGCAGACCAAACGGGGCAACTCTTTGTGGGCGACGTCATTCTTGCTGTCAACGGTGACTCGCTGGTACATGCTAAGCATGATGAGGCAGTACGAGCTCTGAAGAAAGCCGGAAAAGTCGTAACGTTGCAAGGTCAGTAAGTAAACTGCTGGCGCCCAAAAGGAGTTCTAGTGCCTTACGTATTCGAACAAGTTTGCAGCCTCGTCTTTCAGTGCAGTATCGCAAAGATCTTCAGCTGAGGAAGCAGAACGTTGTGCACCAGCTAACCTGGGACGAAGACGAGCAGTACCAATCACGGGATCGCTCGCGAAGTTTCGGCTTGAAGCTGGCTTTCGTCACGAGGTCAGTACAAACTCAAAGTTAGCCATTGCCCGTCGTAGAAGGCTACTTTAAAATGGTTGTTTTTGGTCACATTCACCGGACCTAACATTGAGCTTCAACAGGCTGAGTGGTTAACATGAACCACTTGGTTCAACATTTTTATGGATTTCGGTGTTTTGTGTGTTTTTAGTTAATTTGTCAGAAAGCTCTTCTTGTCGCTCGAAATGTTTGAGTATTCCATGGTAGATCTAGACAAGGTGCCTCCCCTTAGCAGGCTGCTCCCGTGCTCCACTACTACCCGTAGAGGTTGTAAATTGACCGAGACTGTTTAGAACAAGCCTCTACATGGAAGACATGGAGAACCGGACGTTCGAGGTTCACTCGCATAGCGCTCAGCATCGCCTGACCCTTCGAGGTGCGAACTCGCTTGAAGCGGACGCTTGGTTCGAGAGCCTACACTCTTGTGCCGAGCTGCTGCTGACGCAAGCGCTGGCACAAGTCAACCTGATTCTCGGCCAGAACCCTCAAGTACGAAAAATGGGATGGCTTGCTGAACAGGTTCGTCGGCAATTGTTTATGTACCAAAGCATGTGTCATGGGAAATTCAGGGCGTCAAAGACGGGATCCTGGTCTGGAGGCCGGTGTTCGCCGCTCTGACCCTCAACGACCTCCTGTTCTACGAGTCCGTGCCCGCCATCAAGCAAGAATGGGCGAGTCCGCGCATCACTCGACCGCTCATCGCCACTCGCGTAGTCCACACTACTGCGAGGACCTTCCCGGTGATCACCGGCTTGTCGGACGTGATCAGCTTCACGACGAGAACCGGAACGCAGGAGGGCATTCGGTCGCACATGTTCCGAGTGGAGACGCACCGCGAGCTGTCCGCGTGGGTCAAGAGCGTCATCCACTGCACCTACGAGGCCTGCTCCGAGGTCGGGCAGGTGTCAGCGCGTAAGCACTTTGACGGTCTCTACGGACCCGCCTATACTGAGGATGTGCCAAATTATTTTTTAAAACCTTCGAAAATTCGGAAAAAACAAAAAAGCACTTTACTCTTTCAAAGCAAAAAATTCGTATTCGAAATTTCGGTATACCACTGTTCATTAGGATCAAATACTGTTTTGGTTTCAGCATGTGTCTGGCAGGACCAGCAATGCGAGCTCGTGATCCAGCTGGA
>JNEY01000302.1:69493-84030 GCA_020875895.1 Aphelenchus avenae
CGAAATTGTCTTTGGCGGCGCCCGCGGCGGGCCGTTTTAGGTTTAAATAGGCTAAAAACATTATTTAAAACAACTATTAAGACAAATACCGGACACTTTAGAAAAGTACCAGAGGGGGGACCAAGAAATTTTTTGGGCAAAGCGACTGACCGGAAACCGGCAAATAGGCCGATAACATCAATCCCTCAGAAGCAGCTGCGAAGCAAAACAAAGCAAAATTAACAATCACTGTAAGGAGAGTATCGAAGGCGCTTGCGACCTAACAAAGCACAACACGTTGTGAGACATCGACGGGATAACGTACTTCATGGCTAAACATTTAGATTCGTTATGGCCAATACTGAATCCCGGCCGACTTCATATTCGTCGACAATGCATTAGGCCTTTTCACCATAATAAAGACATCTTTTACTAAAAAAAAACCTGAAACTAACCACGAATACTCCGCAGTCCGCGGCGAACGGGGTATTCTTCATGTAATGTAACACCGATGCCCTTGAAAACTACGGCCAGAAGGCATCTGCGGGAACGTTACAATTAAAAACAGCATATTTTTTGGCATTAATAACCTTTTGAGGTGCACCCCCCCCCCCCCCCCGCCTCCCCCCCTCCTGCCAAAAAGTCGAACTATATACCCACTAAATACGCTGCGATTCTACCGCAAAAGTAAAATTACGCGTGTAGCCATGCGTAGCAAGCGGTACCGCATGCAGGAACATGCAATTCGTAGAGCTCAAAACAGGCTGGTTTGATCCGAACCCCTGGCAACAAAAGACTCTAGACTCTAGCGCAGTGCCGTAGCTCGCATCTAAATACGGGTAAGGAGCTCCGGGACATTATGCCGGATTTTTTTTGATCCAATTAGACCCATTTCCAGTTTGAAGCAAGTACTTTTTTTCTTTGAATATCATATTAGGTATCCTTCCTGCCCCATGTGTCAGAGATCTTTTTTCAATGCTTACGGTTTCAGTCACGTCTTTAGGGTTATCTCTCCGGCGCAGATTCAAGTCACAACATCCGCGATATAGAATGCAGCTTTTGGTCGTCTAGCGTAACAGACAGCGACGTTCTACCGACAGACGTATGCCCTGAGATGTATGCCACGCTCTTCCCATGCCCGCGGTGCTCGACATCCGACACTCTACAGCAGGTGTTCCATCACAAGGGTGCTAATGGACGGGAGTTGCGTTATGAGCTCAGCTTCTTGTCCTGGGACGACCGACATGTGGCTCGAGAGGGCATAACACTTCGTAGGCTACACGACGCTCGAAAGGAGTCCTTTGCGCCCATGTAAGGCCGTCTTGGAGTTGCCAAAGTTTGCGATCGTCCGATTTTAGTAAGGCGGTCTTATCCAAGGTCAAGATTGCAGTCCGGATCTCGGAGTGCGTGGTAGCAACGAGTCCGACCGCTGCCCAGCGGTAAGTGGACTTAGAGCTAGAGACGACGGCGGCGATCACACTGGTGTTTCACAGTACCGTCAAGCGACAACGTTATTGGCCTTCTCTCTAACGGGCATTTTTAGGCCACTTATGATACTCTTCACGGTGTACGCCAGAGACGTGTTTGCTTACTTGGGCCGCAACGACTTGGACAGTTGCGAGCTGGTGTGTCTTGCGTGGCGCCAGATGCTGATGAAAATGCGTGCGTCGCTCCCACTGAGAATCCTCTGCATGGAGCTCATTATGGTAAACTCCACATCCGATGAATCGTGGACGCACATTCCGGAGAAGTCCATTTTAGGCACTGGACGGTACTTGGGTCGTTCCGATTATTTACAACCCGGACCTGCACAATTACATAGTGGACCGACGTCAGTTCAAGCTACCTCAGCGGTCCGCCGAGCTCGACTCACAGCTTATGCAGGACCACCTGCGGAACTCGTTCTTCGCGAGCGTCGTTGTGGTGCATGAGTGGGGAGATGACATGACGGGCGCTGGTATAGAAGCAACCGGATGGGTCTGCGAGATGCTGTGCGGACTTGATAATTGCCATATCGGAGAGCTTCACTTCTCCCAAGTTCATGTAAGGCTTACGGCCGGTTCCCGTGTTCAGTGTTCCAGGATCTTAAAGATTTATACCCATACGCCGGCGCTTCAAACTGACCAGGCGCGTAGTCAGCCCAAAATTTCGGGTGGGAGAGGAGAGGGACTGCCTTCCACATCCTCTTGCTTGCCGCCTTGACTTACATTCACCGGAGGAAATGGGTGAAGATGGAAGCACGTTCCTATGGAGGGGCAGGTAATTTTTCGGTGTCGGCCTCCGGCCGTCACCGAAAAAAATAGGTAAGGGTTTCTTCTTTACCATGCGTCGCATGGCATGCGACCCCCCCCCCTCCCCCTCCCCCCCCCTTTTGGCTGAATCGTGGGACCGCCACTAGTTTGCGGGTAAACGGCGTTCCTCTTCAGCCGCGCTTCGAGGACATAGCGACGGTCTTCGTGCGAGCGATGAGTGGCAACCGACCGCGACAGCTAAGCATGACGTTCAACAGCGACGAGCAGTTTCGTCGATTTATCACACTCAAAGGTTTCTTTCTCGGCGGGGCCCTTCGTGACACCGAGCACATGTGGTTTTCGGTGGTAAGTAGGCATGGCACGTGCGAAATTGTCCTTTTTAGGACGCTGCGCTTGGACCGGTGATGCCTGTCTGGAAAATGATTCTCTTCATAAGCCCTTGTATACGAAAGCTTGAAATGCACTATATTAATGAATCATCCGATGCATCTGGGCTTCGATATGTTGTCGGCGACATCATTGAGGTAAACAACACGAAGGACTTGGCAAGGTCCCATCCGTTTTTACGAAGTGTCGCTTACGAAAAATACTAGCGGCTGGGCTGCGCTTCGCGCAGCCGGCGCCGCTATCGGGGTGTACTTGTACCATGCAGACAACGTATGAGTTAACAATACGAACTGTTTTTAACATAGATTGCATTCTAGTTCCTAATACTCCTTTACGAAAATGAACGCTATTTTGGATTCTCCATGCAGGAAAACCCCCTAGGACCGTAAATCAGATGAAGTTCTGCCTTTTCGTCCGCCTGGGAAGCATGCAATAGCGGGCCCGCTATGGCGTGTAAGCATGGGACCTCCCCCCTACCCCCTCCAAAAGACCCCCTTTACAAAAATAAAAGGCTATTTTTGGATTCCCCATTCAGGAAAACCCCCTAGGACCGCAAATCAGATGAAGCTCTGCCTTTTCGTCCGCCTGGGAAGCATGCTATAGCGGGCCCGCTATGGCATGTAAGCAGCAGCAGGGTGTTGAAACTTTGAGAGGTCGTAACTTTTTTCTAGACAACCGGTTCGACTGGAACTTTCCAATTTTAAATAACTTTAAGCCCTATCGAATGATGCCCAACTCGACGTGATAGCGAAAACTTTTTTCCGAACAAGGAACATCGCTTTAGTGTATAAGGATTGCTTATGCCCAGCCTCGTAGAGCGATCCTTGGTGATCGTCCTTTTTTGCAGGTCCTTACAGCCTCGTAAAGCGAAGTTCTTAGTTGCTTAGCACCACTTACAACTGGGGTTTCCACGTGCAACGGGACGTCAAGTCAAGACCAGGCCCGCAAATGTCAAAGAGCAAGCACTAACCGAAAAAATGTCTTGGAACCTACTTTGGTACTTTCGCCAGACATAGTATTGTCGTTCATATTAATTTTAGTATGTAGTTTTCGAGTATTTTTAATCTAGAATAGCCTGCATAGCACCGCCCGAGCGGTTTTGGACGTAGCTGGCATAAGTTATAGCATAATTTGACCACGCTTTGTCATTTCCTGAGCCTCTGACCGAGCTAGGTCCGAAAATTGAGACCCATACCGGCGGTCCAAGGGCACGGTCGCACGGACTAACGTAGCACCCGCTCTTTAGGACTTCCTGTCGCTTGAGCACATGGGTGCGACGGACATGTTCGACTTCTACTTGTTCACCTATCGCCCGGTGCCTTTTCTGCGCGACAACCACGTCAGTACGAGGTCCAACGTACGAGTGGCGGACGCCTCATGGTGCCGAATTGGGGACTTTGCGTGTGACGAGTTTTGCTTTCTCAACAAGAACTGCCACAAGGAGCTAATAGTGTACATCAGTGTCACAGAGTATGAAAGCGTTGTGCTGTGTCGTATGCAATAAACGTGGTTCTCGACCGCTAAGACCATCTGAATGCCTAGGTAACTTTTCTGATTTGCCTTACATTCCCCATTCGTATATCAGTGCTACGTGAGCCAGGTCGACATACGCCAACATGGTCATGTCAACCACTATTTTCCAGGTTCCTGTTCCAAGCTGACGGGCTTAGAAGAGTTTTCTTTTGTTTTGCACCAGCATGGACTATCAACGTAATTTGTTAATACTTCCAAAATCATCAAGGATTCAAAGATTTCACTACTGCCTGCTTCTGCCGAAAGTCAAATGATGGCTGCTATTGCCGGGAGTCAACCATAAAGCTCAGAGGGATATAAAGCTCATAGTAAAGCGCATGCAGCACCAGGCGGTACAGCAGCATGTCTGCTAAACGTCACCGCATGCAGAAACGTGCAATTTACAGGAATACCTTAATGTGTTTCAGTCAAAGTACGACATACTCGGTGCATTTAGGAAAATACATGCATGCGTACGAAGCGATTGCCCATGCTAAAGTACACAAATTCCACATTTATCGTTGCATTTCGTTCAGCGACGCTAGGTTACATTCGCTACAACGTATCTCTGATGAAACTGACAGATGTCACCTAAAGGCGCAACAGATACATCATGCATGTACAACTTTTCTGCCGCACTAGCATACGCACATGTCGTAGCCAGGCCTTAACCAGCCACTTGGAAAACAGCCGTGTCCGGAAAGAATTCATGTGAAACCCCGGTAGCGTCGCTGAAGGAGACGGGAAAGACTAGCTGTGTATGTATCTTGTTCGATTGACGTAAACGCACTTTTCGAATGCTGCCAATTCACGATCAGGCATTGCAGCGTCCGCTGGATTTACATAGTGTTTATCCAGCTATCCTGCAGAACCTGGTACTGTTTAACGAGATAGGCTCAAAAGCCTACTCAACTTGCATGTAATCGCAAACCTCTGGCCCTCAAGGTAAATATCCACCGATTGTAGTGACGCCAAATGCGATTAAGCCGGCCATCATAATAAACAAATTCTTCAAAACATCGATGGTAGAAAAGGCGTAGCGTGGTAGAATCATTCGCAAAATAAACCTATTTTTATCCATTTATACACGGTCACAAAAGTTCACTTTACGAACGGACGTTGACGCAACCAAGGCCCTGAAATTATGTACAAACTAGCGGCCGGGCTGCGCTTCGCGTAGCCGGGGCCGCTATCGGGGATTACTTATGAAGCAGATAGTGTGTAAGCAATGTCGCTAGTGTATGCAGCAGGGCTGGGGGTCTCGGTCTCGAAAACCGAGACTCTCGGGGGGTCTGGTCTCGGTCTCGGTTTCGGTCATGAGAAAAAGCACTGACATTAGGCTTTTTTACGATCTGACTTTGGCCCGCCGCTAGGCGACGCCAGAGCAAATTTTCACCGTATTTCTTAATTTTCCGCCTAAAATTTCGTCGGTATCGCCTGCGGCGGGCTCTTTTGAACTCACCACGGAAGCATTTCCTGGGTATGGGCGAGAAACATAAGATTGTTTAAACTTGTTTGAGACAGCTTAAGACACGGTCCCGAGTGTAATATATATTCCATTGTCTCGGTCTCTCGGGGGGTCAGGTCTCGGTCTTCAAAATTTTATCCTCCAGTCCTGGTATGCAGTGTAGTCACGTGCCAAAACATGACACTTTGAAAGCGTACAACTACGCTATTTCTTTATGTTCATGTACGAACTGTACTTGTCCGCTATGAGCCTCATGCAATAGCGGGCTCGCTATAGCATATAAGCAGGACCCCGCCGACCCCTCGCCGATCCCTATAAATGACAATGGTCTTTAACTCTTTCCTAGCCAAGAACATACAGGACCTTGAAGCTGTGCAACGTCGCTTCACTCGCATAATTTTCCAACGATCTACATCGCCCACAAACCTGTCATATAGTGAACGGCTAGTAGCACTGAACGCCATAAGTCTTTTCAATCGTAGGTGCGTAACTGATCTCAAGGTTCTCCACGCCATAATTCATGGGCGGCTCAAAGTCTGTCTCTCCACCGAATTCTCGATCATCCCCTCTCAAGTACGTGGTATGGAACGCCCCCGCCTACAAGTCGACCCACGATCTCGCCTCCAAGTGCGTAGTAATTATTTCCTTTACCGATGCGAAAAGCTATTCAACCTGCTGCCCTACAATGTTCGAGCTCTCTTTTTCTCACCACTGTTCATTGACATCATCGAAACCTTTGATTTCTCGCTTGCTCTGCCCAGGCATAGTTTTACTTGTCGCGTTTCCTTGAGGACGTAAATAAACAAACAAACGTTACGTGTGAAATATGCCTATGTTCGAATTCTTCATGCACGGAAACCTTTAGAGCTCGATTCGGTAAAACTGTCCTTCTTGCCCGCTAAGGCTCGCCATAGCACCCCTGACCCCCAAATGGAGCAGAGAAAAAACAACGCTATTTTTGGATTCTTCACGGACGTGTCTTTTGGCGCCCGTCTCGAGAGTGCTCTCTTCATAATGAATGATATTTCCGGATTTTTCGGTCTTGAAAACCCTTGCTGATTTGTTTTGGTAAAAGGTCTCCCTCCTGCTTACCCGCTATGTTCGCTATCGCATGCAAGCAGGACGCAAACTTTGCAAATTAACCATAACTTTTTCCATAGCCGCTTTCCGATTTTACTCAAATTTGCATAGGCTAGTGGAAACCCACCGGTACTTTTAGATGACAAGCTCTCAATGCACGTCGTAGTTAAGCTGTACCTAGCCGGGCCGTTGGAAGCCGAGACGTCACAATGCGTATGCCCAAGATAATTCGTCTTGTAGTTGCACCGCAAACAACCTGCAGATCATAGGATCTCGTGAAGTTGTACTTGGCATTGGAAGATGTACAGTTATGCTCTCAGGTTCAAACGAACAGTGCCGTTTGGCTTACGGATGACTAAGCACCGTCGTCCGTGCTATCACGAGCATGGAAAAGCAAGTGAACGTCACACGTTTCAGACACGTTGCGTGACTTCTGGCCATAAGGTGTATTCGCCCTCACGGGCACGCTGGACTGACCTTTGCAGAGACGTTGAAGGGTCTTGGGCTTACTGTTTGTATCGATAGCGTTCCTGAAACCCTTGAACACGCACGGCGCCACGATACATTTGAGGGGACGAAGCTACTCAATGCGCACCAGATCGATGTTAAGATACAAACTGTTTGTACTCACGCGTGCATTGTTCCCCTCACGTATGTGCTCGCCCCACCATTGCGCCTGAGAAGGGTTTCCCGAACTCTGTTGGGCTAAGGGCCCGATGTCGACCGTTCAATCCGTGTGTGATGTGGCCGCTGGGTATGCAAATGACCCACTACTGCGGGTGACCATGGCTGTGCAAATGCCCATTATTGGGTTCATCTTCGTTTTATTAGCCAAGGTCTTCATCAAAACGAGAAGAGATGGATTGCCGCCAATTCACATAAACTTAAAGGTAGAGAAAACCACCTTGTTTCTACGAGTGGCTTTATCTAGATTGCCTTTTGNTATCATAAGTCTCTTGGGCCACGCGGAAAGTTCCACATCCATTCGTTTGCGTTCGACTAATGCGTTCGCATCGCCGCTTTTGGAAGCAGGCGTAATGTTGCGCATGTTTTACGAGGTGATCGAGAGTCTTCCGTCGCGCGAAGAAGCGGACCTTGTGGAGGCGGAAACGCGACGGATTTGGACATGGCGACAATCAGGCAGCTTAACGATCCACTGTCCATCGCTTGGTCTTGTTTGTCCAATGCGCAGGCCATATCCACAAGGTCCGAACTAAGACGCTCTCGTCAGTTGCCTGTGATCACGCTTTAGGGTCCTAAGGCTCCTCGATATGCGTACAATCTCCTCCAGAGAACGGTGCCTAAATCTCCAGGGGGTCCCTCTTATTAACATCTTCAATCCGTGTGAAAAAGTGATTAAAGGAGGACTAACAAGTCCCTCGTTATGATCACGCTCACACCATTTCTGGACGCTCTCTAAAGACAGCATTTTAGAAGGTTCCCTCTAACCCTTCAGTAGACCCCCTCTTACCGCCGCCCTAAATGACCCCAAGCAAATTTCCACTTTTACACGACTTTTCAGGGGCTATTGAACGCCGATAGCAAAAAAACTTTTTGGTGGGGGGAGGACGGACGGACGGACCCCGACCAGCGCTTTAGCGTAAAAGGATTAAACAATCGAATAGGCCAGCTACGTCGTGCCATTTTAGATGACGGACCATCATCCGACATGCCGTACCGAAGAGCTGCTGGAAGAAGCACAGTTGATGAAGAAGGTCGCATTTATCGGCGTAATCGTCGCGAGTGTTTCCGCACTAACGGCCGTCATCTGCATTCCGTTGTTGTTTTTGTACGCGCAGAATGTGCAGTCAGTGATGCGCGAAGAGACAGCGTTCTGCACGATGAGGACGAAGGGCTTGTACGGTGAATTTGAAAAGGTATGCCATTTTAGTACTTACGAATGTTTGATGTCATTCGAAAGCATTTTAGCTTTCATCCGTATTACGCTTGCTTTTATGTTCTTCAAAAATTCGACCGGTCAAAAAAACCGAAAACACGGTTCGAGTGAAGGGAATATTAAGGAGAAGTAAGGAGTTTCGTGGAGAAACAGACAAAACGAATTCAGTTTTGACGGTCTTTTTTCATTCTCTCTGAGCGAGCGTCCAGCAAATGCGTAAGCATTACAGGCGGCCGGAGGGGGATCTTGCCATGCTTACATACGTTATAGGCCTAGTACAAAAAGTGCTCACAGGGGGAGGGGGCGGTAAACAAGGCAATGTAATGCTTACACATTTTCTGGACGGCCCCTCAGAACGAGAGTCGGTCAAAGAAAACGTTTTTTTCGCTTTTTTCCGATCATGCAAAAAACACGGTCAGAAAGTTAACTGCATCGCTTCGCCGTATGCGCGTAGTTTTAGTACGAGACACTGAAGAAAGGTCCTTTGGCGGCAGCTGAAAGCCGTGCGAAACGCCAGTCTGATAGTTCATATCATTCGTATCACTTCAATGGCATCCGCACGATTCACCAAGCAAGCTACGTCTCGGCGGACTACTTCCGTCGCTACCTGCGCAGACAGGCTCACGTGGCCACGGCAAGCGACTATGGATACGGTGCTGTCGGCGTCAATCCTGCATTCCCTGGTCACGCAGTGAATCCGTTGACATTGGGCATCAACTCCGCCGCGTTCACTGGCGATGGTGGCAAGTCGGACAACACCCTAGCGTCGTATGCCGGAGATGGCGGACATGTCCAACAGAACTCAGCGATCTTTCCAGGTGAGAGCTATTTCAATCAAACGGAATCCCAGCGCAGCGGAAAATAGTTCGTGAACTTCTTATTTTCCCGGAGCTGACATAGTTTTTTTTCTTGTTTCCGCATTGCTTTCCGACGAAAGCGGGATGAATGAACAACGACGTTCAAAACGTTTTATTGGAAACCTGAAAATCGTAATATTTCCCGGCTTCAGTTCATTGATAAACCGTGTTCAGGCAACGATGGCATTGGGTCCGGTCATCCCGCACAACCAACCGTCCACCAGCATTCTGGCATCAGCAGCGTCAGCCTACCCGGAAGCGAGGACCTTCCTGCACCAAAGAATGCTGTCGGACACGAACGAACAATTCCTGTCTCCAGTGGTTCCCGAAGCGGTCCGGCAAGTGCAGTTGGCAGTCGGACGGGACCTGCCTCTTCCGCTACGGCCGGAGCTAGCCGTGCCAGCTTCACCGGCAACGAGGACGCTGCTGCCAAGGGTGATGCCGGCGACAATGGTCAAGCAGGACTGGACGCGAGCGGCACTCTTGACAATACAAAGTCAGCTGGGACCTCAGATTCGAAAGGATCTAAGGCTAGCGCGAAAAGCGCCCAGGCCAGCTACACGGGCAACGAAGATGCCGCCGACGGCGGAGATGCCGGCGACTCTGGTGCGACCATTCCTCCTGCGGCTTCTCCGCCAGGTCAGGCGCCGCCCTCCAGTGTAGCTTCTGGAGCAAGCGGTCAAGGCTACGGGGAAGCGATCCCGCAAGCCGGAGGATACGAGTCGTCCGGCCCCGTTGCTGGCGCCGGAAATGCAGCGTCTCCACAACCGGCGACAAGCAAGCAGACGTGCGCTTGCCAAGGCCCCCCAGGCCCTCCTGGACTGCCTGGACCGGACGGACCCGATGGTAAGTCGTCATGAATGAAGGTGGTACAAGCGTATCGTTTGAGGGAAGGACGGACCGCATGGCAATGAAGGACCAGCGGGCCCGGATGCAGAATGTCCACATGTCGAACCGGTAGAGTCATGCTTCCAATGTCCTGATGCACCCGCAGGTAAGCCGTGATACTTCATATCATGGAATGATCTTCCAGTCATTGGTGCCCGGATTGTATCGTTGTTTGTAGGTCCTCCAGGCCGAGCAGGGTCGAAGGGACCGCCTGGCCCTGCTGGACTGAAGGGTGGAGACGCGCAGCTCGGGGTACTTCATAACTGTTGAATTCCCATACGACAATTATTCTTGTCAAATTATTAGTGAAAACCTACGCATTTAGACACCCGGCTCACAAGGACCACCTGGCCAACCCGGGCCGCCAGGATTCACAGGTCACAACGGCGTGCCAGGCGAGAAAGGTGCTCCTGGCCATGTAGCTGACTTGCCACCAGCAAAAGGCCAACCGGGCCCGCCTGGACCGCCAGGCCCCCAGGGTATTCCAGGGCAAGCGGGTAAGTCACTGTTTGCTTTTGATTCGATCATATGAATGCTCTTAAGGAAGCCCCGGCAAGCAGCAGGTAGGACCACCAGGCCCGCCAGGTGATGCAGGTAACGTCCTAACATTACAGGCGACCGATAAACGTCAGTTTACAGGACAACCGGGTCCACCAGGAAGGGATGGAACAAACGGACAGCCGGGTGAACCGGGATCAGCCGGCGGCAAAGGGCATTGCGTAAGTTTGTCCCGCCTGATAGCGCTACGTTTTTTTTGCAGGATCATTGCCCGCCTCCGCGTACAGCTCCTGGCTACTGAAGACCGAAGAGGAACTATTAATTATTTATGCGTCGTTATATAACAACAATCCCAGTTTGAGGTAATATGCATACAATGGATGACATGAAAGAGTAGAAATAAAGCTCCCTAGCTGAGGATCGGTCATCTCCTGATCGGATTTTCTGGTTTGCACGATACGAATGTCCTCTTTGTTAATGTGCCTTTAACCTATGACGTTTATCTTTAAGGTACATAACTACCAAAATACCGTATTCCCTCGAATAATTCCCCTCTCGAATAGTTCCCCTGCCTCGAATAATTCCCCGTTTAAAATTTTCTATAACCGTCAAGGGCAAGCGGTTGTCAAAACCAAGGTCCCGATTTGGTAGTTAACTAGCATACAAGGTCCACTAATCGTCTTACGAATGAGAACCAACTTTTGAAAAAGGCAAAAATTCTAAGATTTTTCGAAGGGGGGGGGGCTATGAGAAATAAATTCCCAGGGGAATGATTCGAGGAAATAAGGTACGCACGTTCGTCCAGTATAGGCTACAAAAATGACGACACTGACGTCACTCTTTAATTTTACATTGAACGGTAAACGACTTTTTTGAAGTGTAACAAGTAAAACGGTGGCTATAAACAAATCCGTGAAGGTGAAGCTATGATGGTGGCCCCCACCTTATCCGTAGCGTAGCTCCATGAACATGAACGTCGGCATCTTGACGCATGTAGTGATTTGGATAAATAAAAAGGAAGAAAAATCTTATGCATTGTCATCTTATGCTACGGACAGCGTAATTTGGCTCTTAGTGGTGAGTAAGCAACAGATGTCCGCGACACCAACAAGAAAATGTATGTTGAAATACGTTGCGTGACGTGTGACCGTAACATACCGTTCACACTTACGTGACACGCTCGACTGGCCTTCGCGGAAACACTTTCCCGGAGATTCCCTTATGTTTCCGCCATCGGTTTTCAGACGTTCCCCGAAGGTTGCAACTGTTATTCGATGTCCACCGGGTTCCCAGGACGTTTCCCCAATTACAAGACGTCACGCTCTCATCTACCAGACGTTTCTCCCCCGCCCCCCGTTTCCATAGGTTCCCATGGTTCCAGACGGGAATGACTTGTCGCTGCATCGCCGTCTTCGTCGTTTAGAGAAACAGTCGTCAGAACGCAGACGAATCGTCGTCGTCCCACGACATGTGGTCATGATCGTATTGTTGTTCTTTTGAATCACAGAATAACCGTCATCTTTATTCCCGTTGCGTAACTTGGTTCGCGGCCTTCCACATTTATGAAGTAAATCTGAGCGTTCGGTTTCAAGCGCTAACTGGGTTAGGTTATAGCCCCAGCGGACGTGGACCTCTCTGGATCGTCGAGATTGCGGGATCCGTGAGCTACGTTTCCGTATTACGTTAAGCCTCAACCCTGGCCACGGAGACTTCTACCTCAAGTTCACCCGTTACTTGATGTTGAGGCTTGGTTGCGCTTTTTCCTTGGTTTTGTCCCAATTACGGGTTGAGGTCGAGGTTGAAGCTCAAGCCAACCCGGCTTTTCAAGAAATCTGAACCTCAGCCCAGGTGAAGAATAAGCTCAAGCTCAACCTCAACCCAACGTTTGAAGTTGTGGCGGAAACCCTGCCGTAAGTCCTTTTTGGGCGAATGTATTACACCCGGTCTCGGTCCGCGTAAGCTTAGGACATTAGGCCTAAATGTTGTCCAAACGCATTGTGTTCATGTAACCTCGGCATCAGAAATTTCTGTTACAGGTCCGTTCGGAAAACGACGGAAACACGTGTCCGTCTCGCAACTCTATCGCCGTTTCGCAATTCACCATCATTACGCGACTCCTGCGTCCTTGGTGACATGGTGCCCGCATAAAAGAACTGGTTTCAGCGTACGTCAGTTCGGACTTTTGACTCTTTTCGTCCGCATTAACTGCTAGACGCTCATATACCGTTCACGATCTTGTAAGCAAAGTTATCTGACCAACTCCTTCACTGTCGAAACAGGTCTGCCCTATGGTGAACCTCCAAAATAGCCCTTGCCCTCCCCCGTATACCTAATTTAACTTCGCGATTGCCTCCTGGCCCCTATAACTCCTTAAGGCCCTCTCTGTTGTTTCGACCCCCCACCCCAAAAAAAATCTCCCTTTTCCGAAAATAGGTAGATTTTTAGCTAATTTGCCTCATAGCGCACGTCATGTAAAAATTCTTGTATCTTTTGTCGCCTGGGTGACGCTGTGCGCCTGTCGGTCTCTTCCACGCGACAGACCGACGGGTCTCGAGTCGGATTTAACGAGTGCGTATCGATTCGTCCTTAGTACGTTCGGAAAAGTGTAGCTGCATTGTTACCTTTTTGTTGCCCAACACGTCTTTTGCTTTAAACCGCGTCGCTGTATCGATGTGAAGATCACTTTGGAATTGGTTATTTTTTGGAATTATGAAGATCAGCAGACCTCTGTTTGCTTCGTTGGGTACCTAATAAAGTTACAAGTAGTCGTTTTAGAAATTAATTGTGCGGAGATGGATTTTTTCTTGGATCCTAGCGGGGACTTCTTCGAGGATCCAAAGCCCGAAAAAGTGCGACAATCTGCTGCGGATAGAAAGAAGCAGAAGGAGCTTGCGTTGGAAAGAAAGCGACTGGAAGCGAACCGAAGCTTTGACGAATGGTGGCAGGTCAGTTGTTTTATGCTACGTAAACTCCGACTTTAGGACGTGGACGAATACCTTGAAAATAATCTAATTGTGCGGGCATCTTAGCAATTGAACAAGAAAGCGATGCATGCGTTTATTCGCAGCAAGTTCTCACGGCGGGGCAATAAACCTTGAAATGTGTTTCCACTTTGAATGCCAAGAAAACTAAACCGCTATATGTTTTAGCTGAAGCCAGTCAGAAAGCCCTCGGAGATGCTAAGCACGCCGGCGAAAGTGCAAATCGTGCGGTTTCTTCACGACTGGGACAATGTTTCACCTCTTCGCCATCTCGACAAAGAGTGGCGTTACGTCTCATCGCGCCTTTGCACATACGAAGCGAAAGAGCTGGTGAAGTATGTGAATACGGAAGGCTACCGACTGACATTCGGGAAGTGCATCGACGCGGAAGCGGCGATGGCGTTACAAGCGATTGACAGTGGTCCGCTGGTGTTCCGCGACGAAGCGCCTCTTGGACTAATCCAGGGGGCTTGCAAAGTGAGTTTTTGCGCAATTACCTATGTGCCTTTTTGGATGGTGTTTTTGGCTGAGTCTGTTTCCTTGAATTTTTTTTCCGTGTATCTTCAGTATGCCAAATCATTGCTCTCTATCGTCTATAGCAAAGCGGCCGCCAGACTCTTGCATTCTATCTCAAAACACAACGTACCTCCCCCAGATTAATGCGAATCTATACCCAAAAGTCTACTTATCTCCAAATTTCTGCGATCTACCTCCCCCCCCCCCCCCCCCCCCCCCCCC
>JNEY01000302.1:84272-102074 GCA_020875895.1 Aphelenchus avenae
ACAGCGACGAGCAGTTTCGTCGATTTATCACACTCAAAGGTTTCTTTCTCGGCGGGGCCCTTCGTGACACCGAGCACATGTGGTTTTCGGTGGTAAGTAGGCATGGCACGTGCGAAATTGTCCTTTTTAGGACGCTGCGCTTGGACCGGTGATGCCTGTCTGGAAAATGATTCTCTTCATAAGCCCTTGTATACGAAAGCTTGAAATGCACTATATTAATGAATCATCCGATGCATCTGGGCTTCGATATGTTGTCGGCGACATCATTGAGGTAAACAACACGAAGGACTTGGCAAGGTCCCATCCGTTTTTACGAAGTGTCGCTTACGAAAAATACTAGCGGCTGGGCTGCGCTTCGCGCAGCCGGCGCCGCTATCGGGGTGTACTTGTACCATGCAGACAACGTATGAGTTAACAATACGAACTGTTTTTAACATAGATTGCATTCTAGTTCCTAATACTCCTTTACGAAAATGAACGCTATTTTGGATTCTCCATGCAGGAAAACCCCCTAGGACCGTAAATCAGATGAAGTTCTGCCTTTTCGTCCGCCTGGGAAGCATGCAATAGCGGGCCCGCTATGGCGTGTAAGCATGGGACCTCCCCCCTACCCCCTCCAAAAGACCCCCTTTACAAAAATAAAAGGCTATTTTTGGATTCCCCATTCAGGAAAACCCCCTAGGACCGCAAATCAGATGAAGCTCTGCCTTTTCGTCCGCCTGGGAAGCATGCTATAGCGGGCCCGCTATGGCATGTAAGCAGCAGCAGGGTGTTGAAACTTTGAGAGGTCGTAACTTTTTTCTAGACAACCGGTTCGACTGGAACTTTCCAATTTTAAATAACTTTAAGCCCTATCGAATGATGCCCAACTCGACGTGATAGCGAAAACTTTTTTCCGAACAAGGAACATCGCTTTAGTGTATAAGGATTGCTTATGCCCAGCCTCGTAGAGCGATCCTTGGTGATCGTCCTTTTTTGCAGGTCCTTACAGCCTCGTAAAGCGAAGTTCTTAGTTGCTTAGCACCACTTACAACTGGGGTTTCCACGTGCAACGGGACGTCAAGTCAAGACCAGGCCCGCAAATGTCAAAGAGCAAGCACTAACCGAAAAAATGTCTTGGAACCTACTTTGGTACTTTCGCCAGACATAGTATTGTCGTTCATATTAATTTTAGTATGTAGTTTTCGAGTATTTTTAATCTAGAATAGCCTGCATAGCACCGCCCGAGCGGTTTTGGACGTAGCTGGCATAAGTTATAGCATAATTTGACCACGCTTTGTCATTTCCTGAGCCTCTGACCGAGCTAGGTCCGAAAATTGAGACCCATACCGGCGGTCCAAGGGCACGGTCGCACGGACTAACGTAGCACCCGCTCTTTAGGACTTCCTGTCGCTTGAGCACATGGGTGCGACGGACATGTTCGACTTCTACTTGTTCACCTATCGCCCGGTGCCTTTTCTGCGCGACAACCACGTCAGTACGAGGTCCAACGTACGAGTGGCGGACGCCTCATGGTGCCGAATTGGGGACTTTGCGTGTGACGAGTTTTGCTTTCTCAACAAGAACTGCCACAAGGAGCTAATAGTGTACATCAGTGTCACAGAGTATGAAAGCGTTGTGCTGTGTCGTATGCAATAAACGTGGTTCTCGACCGCTAAGACCATCTGAATGCCTAGGTAACTTTTCTGATTTGCCTTACATTCCCCATTCGTATATCAGTGCTACGTGAGCCAGGTCGACATACGCCAACATGGTCATGTCAACCACTATTTTCCAGGTTCCTGTTCCAAGCTGACGGGCTTAGAAGAGTTTTCTTTTGTTTTGCACCAGCATGGACTATCAACGTAATTTGTTAATACTTCCAAAATCATCAAGGATTCAAAGATTTCACTACTGCCTGCTTCTGCCGAAAGTCAAATGATGGCTGCTATTGCCGGGAGTCAACCATAAAGCTCAGAGGGATATAAAGCTCATAGTAAAGCGCATGCAGCACCAGGCGGTACAGCAGCATGTCTGCTAAACGTCACCGCATGCAGAAACGTGCAATTTACAGGAATACCTTAATGTGTTTCAGTCAAAGTACGACATACTCGGTGCATTTAGGAAAATACATGCATGCGTACGAAGCGATTGCCCATGCTAAAGTACACAAATTCCACATTTATCGTTGCATTTCGTTCAGCGACGCTAGGTTACATTCGCTACAACGTATCTCTGATGAAACTGACAGATGTCACCTAAAGGCGCAACAGATACATCATGCATGTACAACTTTTCTGCCGCACTAGCATACGCACATGTCGTAGCCAGGCCTTAACCAGCCACTTGGAAAACAGCCGTGTCCGGAAAGAATTCATGTGAAACCCCGGTAGCGTCGCTGAAGGAGACGGGAAAGACTAGCTGTGTATGTATCTTGTTCGATTGACGTAAACGCACTTTTCGAATGCTGCCAATTCACGATCAGGCATTGCAGCGTCCGCTGGATTTACATAGTGTTTATCCAGCTATCCTGCAGAACCTGGTACTGTTTAACGAGATAGGCTCAAAAGCCTACTCAACTTGCATGTAATCGCAAACCTCTGGCCCTCAAGGTAAATATCCACCGATTGTAGTGACGCCAAATGCGATTAAGCCGGCCATCATAATAAACAAATTCTTCAAAACATCGATGGTAGAAAAGGCGTAGCGTGGTAGAATCATTCGCAAAATAAACCTATTTTTATCCATTTATACACGGTCACAAAAGTTCACTTTACGAACGGACGTTGACGCAACCAAGGCCCTGAAATTATGTACAAACTAGCGGCCGGGCTGCGCTTCGCGTAGCCGGGGCCGCTATCGGGGATTACTTATGAAGCAGATAGTGTGTAAGCAATGTCGCTAGTGTATGCAGCAGGGCTGGGGGTCTCGGTCTCGAAAACCGAGACTCTCGGGGGGTCTGGTCTCGGTCTCGGTTTCGGTCATGAGAAAAAGCACTGACATTAGGCTTTTTTACGATCTGACTTTGGCCCGCCGCTAGGCGACGCCAGAGCAAATTTTCACCGTATTTCTTAATTTTCCGCCTAAAATTTCGTCGGTATCGCCTGCGGCGGGCTCTTTTGAACTCACCACGGAAGCATTTCCTGGGTATGGGCGAGAAACATAAGATTGTTTAAACTTGTTTGAGACAGCTTAAGACACGGTCCCGAGTGTAATATATATTCCATTGTCTCGGTCTCTCGGGGGGTCAGGTCTCGGTCTTCAAAATTTTATCCTCCAGTCCTGGTATGCAGTGTAGTCACGTGCCAAAACATGACACTTTGAAAGCGTACAACTACGCTATTTCTTTATGTTCATGTACGAACTGTACTTGTCCGCTATGAGCCTCATGCAATAGCGGGCTCGCTATAGCATATAAGCAGGACCCCGCCGACCCCTCGCCGATCCCTATAAATGACAATGGTCTTTAACTCTTTCCTAGCCAAGAACATACAGGACCTTGAAGCTGTGCAACGTCGCTTCACTCGCATAATTTTCCAACGATCTACATCGCCCACAAACCTGTCATATAGTGAACGGCTAGTAGCACTGAACGCCATAAGTCTTTTCAATCGTAGGTGCGTAACTGATCTCAAGGTTCTCCACGCCATAATTCATGGGCGGCTCAAAGTCTGTCTCTCCACCGAATTCTCGATCATCCCCTCTCAAGTACGTGGTATGGAACGCCCCCGCCTACAAGTCGACCCACGATCTCGCCTCCAAGTGCGTAGTAATTATTTCCTTTACCGATGCGAAAAGCTATTCAACCTGCTGCCCTACAATGTTCGAGCTCTCTTTTTCTCACCACTGTTCATTGACATCATCGAAACCTTTGATTTCTCGCTTGCTCTGCCCAGGCATAGTTTTACTTGTCGCGTTTCCTTGAGGACGTAAATAAACAAACAAACGTTACGTGTGAAATATGCCTATGTTCGAATTCTTCATGCACGGAAACCTTTAGAGCTCGATTCGGTAAAACTGTCCTTCTTGCCCGCTAAGGCTCGCCATAGCACCCCTGACCCCCAAATGGAGCAGAGAAAAAACAACGCTATTTTTGGATTCTTCACGGACGTGTCTTTTGGCGCCCGTCTCGAGAGTGCTCTCTTCATAATGAATGATATTTCCGGATTTTTCGGTCTTGAAAACCCTTGCTGATTTGTTTTGGTAAAAGGTCTCCCTCCTGCTTACCCGCTATGTTCGCTATCGCATGCAAGCAGGACGCAAACTTTGCAAATTAACCATAACTTTTTCCATAGCCGCTTTCCGATTTTACTCAAATTTGCATAGGCTAGTGGAAACCCACCGGTACTTTTAGATGACAAGCTCTCAATGCACGTCGTAGTTAAGCTGTACCTAGCCGGGCCGTTGGAAGCCGAGACGTCACAATGCGTATGCCCAAGATAATTCGTCTTGTAGTTGCACCGCAAACAACCTGCAGATCATAGGATCTCGTGAAGTTGTACTTGGCATTGGAAGATGTACAGTTATGCTCTCAGGTTCAAACGAACAGTGCCGTTTGGCTTACGGATGACTAAGCACCGTCGTCCGTGCTATCACGAGCATGGAAAAGCAAGTGAACGTCACACGTTTCAGACACGTTGCGTGACTTCTGGCCATAAGGTGTATTCGCCCTCACGGGCACGCTGGACTGACCTTTGCAGAGACGTTGAAGGGTCTTGGGCTTACTGTTTGTATCGATAGCGTTCCTGAAACCCTTGAACACGCACGGCGCCACGATACATTTGAGGGGACGAAGCTACTCAATGCGCACCAGATCGATGTTAAGATACAAACTGTTTGTACTCACGCGTGCATTGTTCCCCTCACGTATGTGCTCGCCCCACCATTGCGCCTGAGAAGGGTTTCCCGAACTCTGTTGGGCTAAGGGCCCGATGTCGACCGTTCAATCCGTGTGTGATGTGGCCGCTGGGTATGCAAATGACCCACTACTGCGGGTGACCATGGCTGTGCAAATGCCCATTATTGGGTTCATCTTCGTTTTATTAGCCAAGGTCTTCATCAAAACGAGAAGAGATGGATTGCCGCCAATTCACATAAACTTAAAGGTAGAGAAAACCACCTTGTTTCTACGAGTGGCTTTATCTAGATTGCCTTTTGCAACGTCATGGTCCTTTACGTCATTCTTTCGACGGCATTGTTCATAACATATGCCTACTTCGAGGTGACATAATTCATTTTGCACACTGTTTACAGTGCTTATAGGTCTTGTACGTAGTCTATTCGGATCCATGCGACCTACTTGTACCGGTAGGAATAGCAGTAGCCGTACGAGCCACGTGTCTGCTTTACGTCAGCGGCTTTCCACTTTGGCACCTCGTCATCACGTTAGACCGTGCATGGGCGACGCTAAAACCGAAAATGTACGAAAGAAGTGGGGCGACATTCGGCATCGTTGGAGCTACGTTGGTGGTAAGCCTTTTCAGAATTGCCCCCCCCCACCATTTTAGCGAACCCCCCCCTAACAGTAAGGTCTTCCTCCGCACCAAATTAGCTTTTTGGACGTATTATGCACGATCTAGAATGTGCGAAACGGACTTTAAAAGCGGAAATAATCCAAAACCATGGGTATCTGTGGCACTTTTTACTGGGCCGGAACTTAACGCGCATGCTTCCAGAAAAATAGCCAGACCCACCTCAACACCTGACACGCTAGCGTTATTAGTTTTTAGTGGCTCGTGTCTGGACTCTACACGTTGTACATGTTCATCTTGGCCTTCCAAGCCGAGAACTACCATGGCATGCTGCCGTTCGTCCAGTTCGCCACTAAGACGAACATGGACTTTCTAATTGGCTCCACGTACGCATTGTTAGGCATTGAAGTTTGTACTTCCATAGCCGACTACTTTATCATGTCCGTCAACCGGCGACGAACGCTTACGTAAGGACCAAAGCAGATCTTGATGTTAGGACGGGCAAACGCAGAATACGTTTCAGAGTAACTTCTAGCTACGACCTCGGTCGAAGCTATCAAACGAGCGAGAACATTCTCGTGACAACGCGGTTAGTACTACCCCTCGATATCTGCAATGTGGCGCTGTACCTGTCGTACATCATCATTTCCATCGGGCTTAAACACGCTCGATCTTTGATCAATCCACACATATTTCAAGGACTTACCGAAGCAAATGCCTTGGTAGATAACTTGAAATGATTGTGGAAGACCCGTACTTTTAGCTGACGTTATTGCAAGCGCCGCTATCGCTGCTAATTGGCTTGAAGTTTATCGACAACGGAAGACGAAAAACGGAAGTTATCGAGCAGCATGCAGAAGCCGACACATATTTTCGCCTGTTCCACAGTCAAATAGGTTCGCCACCCAGATAGCGTACGTCCCATACCAATTGAATGTCTAGGGTCACCCAGTAGCGCAAGACCTCTAGAACGAACAAGGATGCTTGTCGAAGTCGGACAGTGACGCACATCATCACTCAATTGGCTTACTTGAAGAATAAAATTTGAGACAACGTTACGTTCGCACTTGTTGTTAGTATGTGTACGTGTCCGTCGATTTGATAAAACTAGCGGCTGGCCTGCGCTTCGCGCAGCCGGCGCCGCTATTGGAGATTACTTTCGCAAACAAATATATCCTTCTTGCTCGCTATGCACACGCGTGCATAGCGCTCGCTATCGCATGGAAGCATAACATGGAAGCAGGACTCTACCCCTCCCGTACCCGCAGAGGCTGCACCTTGAAAAAAACATGCTATTTTTGGATTCTCCATGCTTGAGAACCTTTGCAGGTGCCCGTTTGACAAAAGGTCTCCTTCTTGCCTGCTCTGCATATGCGTGCATAGCGCTCGCTACCGCATGGAAGCAGGAGTTATATGTTGAAATTTCGAGAGGTCATCACTTTTTTTCTAGGCGACGGATTTGGCCTTTACTTTTCAGTTATATACTGCTTTAGAAGCCGTATCGAATGATACCAAATTCGGGTCGTTAGCGAAAACTTTTTTGGGGAGACGGGCATAGACCAGCTCTTTAGTGTATAACGATAAACCACAAAGCAACTTCCGTTACTGGAGAGCTGAACTACCTACCTAGCAAACATAACGGACAAGCGACTGACGCTCTGTGGCGCCGCACTGGTGAATCAACTTGATACATATCTAGTGCCTAGTTTTGTCTTAGACAAGGAAAGCAATATCTAACACCGTTATTTGCGCAGGACATTGCTGCGGGCGGCTGTTTCTCAACCTATCAGCCACGTTAGTCACCACCCTGCAAACAAGGTGACGTATGCGTCGCCGGTGACGTGGATCATGGAGTAAAGAGTCGGTTTCGACATACCCCTCAGCGATACAAACGGAGTTGGTCACTTGTCTTTTTTCAAGGACGATTTTCTTTTGGACGTTTGCGACCTTTTAAGCGAAGTTATGAGGCTAAAGGCGTCTAAGAACGATCCGTATCAAAACGTGACTGACGTCCCTTGTCGTCTGCGTTTATGCGAAGACATTAGACGCAAAGACCTTTATGCGGGTTTCGTCTTTTCGTATTCATTAGGTCACGATAAGAAGTTTACCACAACGCGGACGTCTTCTCTAATTCTCGCGTCGTTTATCGCTTGGGTGATGCGGGCGCGCGCGTCGGTCCAGTCAAAGCGACCGACAAAGCGCCGAGGCTCCAATCTGGTTTTATGCTCTATCGATTCTTCCTCAGTAATGTTTCCGAAACAAGCAGCGGCGCTTTTACTTTTTGGTACCTAATAGTTAGCTTGCCTAGAAGCTACTTTTTTCCTATATAGTAGAGTTTGTGTAACTGGCTCGGCTCACGTTTTTTCCTCTTTGTCTGAGTGCGTAACAGAAAATGTAAATCGGCCGTTTTAGAAGCTTCTTGCGCGGAAATGGACTTTTATTTTGATCTTGACGAGGACGTCTTCGAGGCTCCGAAGCCCGAGAGAGTTCGATACCCTGGAGCGGACAGACAGACGCAGAGGGAACTCGCAATGGAAAGGAAGCGACTTGAAGCAAATCGAAACTTCGAGGAATGGTGGCAAGTAAGGAGAGCGTCGTGTAAAACTGGCGCTAGTCTCAGTCACGGGAACATGAATTTCGAGTGTTTCCGGCGCATGCGCCAGAAGAAGATTTGCCAAAATCAGAATTCCTAAATTTTTGCGAGTTGTACAAATGGCGGTGCAATTTAAACTTTCCTAGACCCAAAAACACCCTTTTGGTAAATATCGGTAATGTTAGGTAATAATAGTGGTAATTTTTAGTCGGCATGATTCTCTGATTTAGTTGAAGCCGGTCAGAATGCCGTCGGAAGTGCTAAGCACGCTGGCGAAAGTGCAAATCGTGCAGTTCCTTCACGACTGGGACAGTCTTTCGCCGCTGCGCCGTGTCGAAAAAGAATTCTCCTACGTTGCGTCGTATCACTGCGGGCACGACGAGAAGGAACTGATGCAGTACGTGAAGACAGACGGCTACCGACTTACGTTCGGAAAGTGCACCGGCGACGACGCCACAGTGATACTGCAAGCTATCGATCGCGGTCCACTGGAGTTCCGCGACGAACCGCCCCTTGATCTGATCCAACGAGCTTGCAAAGTGAGCTTACGTTTCACTACGTATACGCCTAACTTTGGGGTGGTGCTGAGGTAGAAACCAGAAAGCATGTGATGATCACACGGATGGAGAGGGGTCAGTCACGGCAATGACGACTTTTGGTCAGGGGGGGGGGAGTAAGAACAGAAAGTGTCGCCGCAAGGCGCCGCCAGAGAACATTTCCGGCAAGTTTGGCAATTTTCGCCCGCGATTTCGCATCCCGCCTGCGACGAGCCCTTTCACCGCCCTGCACTTTTGTCTTTTCTTGAAGTGCCATCGATGCCCATCTAGGAAACCGCTGCTTAAGAGTAATAATTTGCCGTTGGCCGAATAATAAAACTCTTGGAAAGTGCATGCAGTAAGCCATGCTGTAGGCATGCATGCGTGCAATAACGCGTACCGAGCGGTAGCGCATCATGCGTACCAAGCGGTACCGCATGCGGAAGCATGCAGCTTAGAAGGCTGCAAAAATTTGCGTTATACAAGGCACGATTTGCTCGGTACAATTAGGAAAATGCATGCATCGTGCCAAGCTGTAAGCATACACGCGTACTGAGTGGTACCGCAAGCAGAAGCATGCATGATGCATTTGTGCGTACCATGCGGTACTGCATGCACAAGTTCAAAATTGGCAGAGTTTATCTTTGTATTGTTGCCCCCCCCCCCCCACCGAGTGCAAGGCCTTCACTGATGCTGAACCGTGGTAGAATTTCCATGTAGGATTAACAACTACCACCACTACCACTACTAGGTCGTCCTTGGTGCGACCTTTTTTTCGTCCTCCGACAGCAAGTACCGCACTGCTAAACACCTAAAAAGGCGGCTGCCGATGCGGCGGGAGCTGCGAAGTACGTGTGGGCTAGCATGCAAACGTCCAGGTAGGCCAGGCGGCAACCTCTGCGCCTTCGGGGCCTTCCTTTTCCCTGGGACCACGAGGTCCCTCGTGACCTCGGGCCTCCGTAGGGACCACGAGGACCTCAGGAGTGCCAGTCCTCCAATGGGGAGTGGCCTTGTGTGCTCGGAGAGTGGCCACCTGCCAGACGGAGTACGATGAAAGAACATGAGAGTCACAGCCTAAGATGTGGCCCTTTAAAGGCCCGCCGCAGGCGACACCAACGAAAACTGAATTCTGAGAAATATAGTGCAAATTTGCTCCGGCCGTGCATGCTGGGGACCAAGAATGCTTGGTCCCCCTTTGTTTGACAAAAAGTAGAAGTTTTTGAGACAGTGAAGTTAAAAAGCACTGGTTTCATAGCTTTTGGATCCTGGCTTACCGGTCTGTTAGCTCAAATTTCTCCATGTCTACGGTTTTACTGACGTTTGTAGGATTATATCTCCGGTGCGGATTCGGCACATAGCCTCCGCGACATGATCTGCAACTTCTCGTCATCTTCCGTGACGGACAGCAATGTACTGACGACCGACGTGTGTTCCGAGATCTACGCAACACTCTTTCCATGTCCGCGGTGCTCCTCACCCGACACGCAACTGCAAGTGTTTCATCACAAGGGCGTCCATGGACGAGAACTGCGCTACGAGGTCAGCTTTTCGTGCTGGGACGACACGCACGTTGTCCGAGATAGGAGAACACTTCGAAAGCTGCACGAGATTCGTGGCGAATCTTATGCGCCCATGTAAGTCGCTTTCACCCAGATGTCAGAATGTTAGGCAACCGATTACAGAAAGTCGGTCTTATGGAAAACAACAATCTCCGCAAGTACGTCGGACTGCATGGTAGCAAAGGATGCCACCGCTGGTCGCCGGTAAGTAGACTAACTGGCCGCTGTAATGTGCACGGGTTCAGCGGCTTTTCACTTTTATTGTTGCTTTTTATGAAAACAGCGTAAAAACGTCGATAACGACCCTCCTCCCTCCAACGCCAAAAACCGTGATTTTTTTTGGCTAAAAAGTGAACACACTTTCCCCTTCGTTTCCCTATTACCACTTTCAAAACGCTTCGCGTTTTTTTATCATTTGTTTGGTCTAATTAGCATGTCATGCATGCAGCAAACCGTCAACGTTATTGGGCCCGCTAATGAGTAAATTTCAGACCGCTTGGAGCACTCTTCACGGTATACGCCAGGGACGTGTTTGCTTGCTTGAACCGCTACGACTTGGACAGAAGTGAGCTGGTGTCGTGTACGTGGCGCCAGATGCTCTTGAAAATGTATGCATCACTCCCACTGAGAAGCCTGTGCATGGAGCTCGTAATGGTAAAATGCGTTCGCACCGAACAATGCGAATCGAACAGCTCTCTTTTAGGCGCTCGACGGAACCTGGATCGTTCCTATCTTCTACAATCCCGGCCTCAACGAACGAATAGTGGACCGACGTCAGTTCAAGTTACCTTATCGTTCCGCCAAGCTCGACTCTCAGCTCGTGCAGGGCCACCTGCGGAACTCCTTTGTCGCGAGTATAATCGTGGTGCACGAATGGGCAGAGGTCACGCCGGACGCGAGTGACAACGCAACCAAATGGGCCTTCGAGATGCTGGCGGGGCTCGATAACTGCCGCATCGGGGAGCTTCACTTCTGGCGAGTTCATGTAAGATTTCGACTTCTTTCCTTATGACGTCCGCTACCTACACTACTACAAAATGAAAATTTTCAAGAAAGAGAGGCCGAGTTTTTCCTAGGGATTCCTAAAAAGGGTCTTAAGATGAACTCAGTGCGCCGCTGCATCAGGACATGCGCCGACATTATGAATGCAGGTTGTTTAGCCTCACTTCGAGGACTTGTCCACGGTCTTCAACCGAGCGATGGCGTGCAACCGACCACAAAAACTGAACATATCCTTCGATAGCGACAAGCAGTTCCGACAGTTTGTCACGCTCGAGGGGTTCTTGCTCGGAGGACCTCTCCGAGACATTGAACACGCTCAGTTCCACGTGGTAGGCACGCCTAGGCGCCCACAAAAAGTTTTCGACTTTTTAGACCGTTTCGTATGTATCGGTGATGCCCGCCTGGAGACTAATCCTCTTCTTAACCCCATGCGTCCGAAAGCTGGAAATACACTACGACATGTGTGAATCAGCTGATGTGCCAGGGATTCGACACGTTCTCGACGACATCGTCGAGGTAGGTCATCACAAAGTACTCGGCATCGTCCTAGCCGGTTTCGAAGAACGGGCTTTGGTGACTCGTACAATTTCGCTAAGCGAACATGTATGCTTGGCCACTTAGCATTTCCCTTTTTAGGACTTCCAGTCACTTGAGGGTATAGCTGCAAGGGACACATTCGATTTCTACTTGTACATCTACCGCCGCCCAGTGCCCCTTCTACACGAAAACCACGTCAGCACGAGGTCCGACGTGCAAGTGACAGACGCAGCGTGGTGCCGAATTGGCGACTTTGCGTGCGAAGAGTTTCGCTTTCTCAACAAGAACTGTCACAAGGAGCTCATTGTGTACACCAGTGTCACAGAATATGAAAGCGTTGCGATGTGTCGTTTGCGATAAAGTGGTTTGCACCGGGTGTGACATGGTAATTGCCGTAAACCATCTTCATTTAGTACAGCTGGCCTACTATTTTACATTGCTTCCGTTTTGAAAAATCTTAGTTGCTCATAAAAAATTTAGTTGCTCACGACTTGTTCAGTTCTTCGTTTGTCCGCTTCGACCTGCGTCTTAAGAATCGAATCGAGTCTCGCGCCTAATCGAAAGACTATGTTTTATTCTGGAAACGGGACCATGTTGTCGTGCACGTTATAGTTGCAATGAATAAAAACTTGGTAATCTCATTGTTATAGAAGGAACCGGCGCAATCGTCAGTTTTTATTTTACGACGCCAGTAGAGCTAAAAATTTATATGTTTTATTCCGAATGCCGGATAAAACAATCAAAGGATGGTACCGTAAATCCTCTAATTAGAGCCCCCCCCCCCCCTCTAATTAGGGCCCCCTTTGGGCAAGAGCAAAAAAATTAGGGCCCCCTCTAATTAGGGCCCGGGGCCCTAATGAGAAACACTGGAAATTTAAAGCTGTNGAAACTCAAATTAAGCTTAGCCCCAAAATCGCATATAAACGTTGAAAAAAGGAAAATCTTATTCACAAGCCGTATTTTAAGGGAGCGAAGAAATTTTGGAGAAGAACTTTAGTAACAGCAACGCAAACTTTCTACGCAAGTAGCACTCCTAGCCTCGTTACCATATAGCCAAGGGACAGGGGAGGCTCACCTTGAACATGTTCAGTGAAGTTTGTAGAAGCAGCAAACCAGAGCAATGGACTGATGACACCTGATCCTAACGACTGCTTTTGTAGGCACACGTAGCGGAAGTAGAGCTGTTGTGATAGCCCGCACCACCGAAAACAAGCGCGTTCTGCATCCTATGCATTTGTTTTGACGAGCTGTTGATCGTTTGATTGCAAAGCGATTATCCCCTTTTGCATGTCGCTTTCAACAGAATGCTGGACAGTATTCAACGCATATGCACGAGGAAAATATGCAGCTCAATACTTGTTTATGATGGGATGTGATGCTGCAGCGTTGATCAACACGCAGGTTCCAGAAAGGCAGTCTTGTGGAGAGTGAAGATTTCCGCGAGCATCTCGGATCGCACTTTGACAAAGGACCCGTCGGCTGTTAATCGGTAAGCAGACTAAAGTGGCCGCTGTTAATGTGCTGGAACTCAATAGTGTCTTCGTCGTGGTAGCTTTTATGTTCGGTTTTTAGACTAAAAAAAAACGCGTAACCGTGTAAAATGGCTACAGCAAGACACCAAAGTTATTGGCTCCCCTAACTGAAATTTTAGGCCGCTTGTGGCATACTTTACAGTTTACGCAAGCGACGTCTTTGCTTACTTGGATCGCTACGACTTCAACTGAAGCGAGCTGGTGTCCTTTGGGTGGCGTCATGTGCTTTCGAAAACGCGTGCATCATTTGCACTGAGAAGCCGATGCGTGGAGCTCGTTATGGTAAAGGGTCTGCGCATTGAATGATGCGATTCGCTGACGCATATTCCGAAAAAGTTCTTCTAGGCACTCGGTGGAACTTGGGTCGTCCCGAGCATCTACAGCCCAGGGCTTCACGATACGTTGTGGACCGACGTGAGTTCAAGTTACCTCATCGATCCGCTGAGCTGGACTCGCGGCTCGTACACGGCCACATGCGGAACCCGTTTGTCGCGAGCGTCGTCGTGGCACATGAGTGGGGAGAGGACATGCCGGACGCGAGTGACGAAGCAACCAGATGGTTGTGCGAGATGCTCGGCGGACTCGACAACTGCCACATCGGGGCGAAAAGTGCGTTTTTTCGACGTTTTAGAGCATGGCGATCATTCTGAGACTGACTCTTTTGAGACTCAAATTTGTATTTCTCCATGTGGGGTTATGGCTACTCGGACGGTGGTAACCTTTCAGATGGGGTACAATGGGAGAACATCGCCACTATGCATTTCAACGCATGTAGAACGCGATAGAATATCCGACATTCTTTATGAAATTTTTGTAGTTATTGGTCGCAAATCCACAAATTTTGGTCGAATTTTTGCTGTACGAGACTCTTTTTTGGAGGTCGGCGCCTAGCGGCAGGCATCCAGATAAGAACCCCCCCCCTAATAGACCCGCCCCTCTTGGCGGGGGGGGGGGGTATCGACAAATAGACCGGCCGGCCACACAATTAGGTGAAATACGGTATGTTGGCGTACAGTGCCCTGTAAATCGGTGTTTAGTCGCTTAGCACTGAACCTCTTTAGGATTTCCTTTCGCTTGATGTCATGGCTCCGCAGGACACATTTGACTTCTACTTGTCCGCCTACCATCCAGTGCCTCTTCTACGCGAGGGCCACGTCAGCACGAAATCCAATGTACAAGTGACGGACGCATCGTGGTGCCGAATTGGCGACTTTACCTGCGAAGAGTTTCGCTTTTTCAACAATAACTGCTGTTGTGCTCTGCCGTTTGCGATAATGTGCTTTTCGGAAGCCGATAAATGATAAATGCGTAGGATTTTAGCTGTTGAGGAATGCCAGTAGCCATCATGACGTTTTTGGGACAATGCTTGGCCATTCGTAAACGAGTAAACAGCGCGCGCTTCGCGCGCGCGCAAGTCTGTAAACACCTAATCTCGCTGTTTGTTTCAAGACTATACGGCACCGAACACATCTGATGGCTTTTTAACGCGAGAGAGCGACTTTCGATTCTTTTCTTGCGGTAGCGCGTATTTTTCGGCGAAGGTTACGCCTGTTGATTTGGCCCTTCGTGGCCGACAACAACTTTAATGACATTTCAGTGACGGTGTGACGACTTTGATTTCGGCGTGCCGCGGCACGGCATTTACTTTCGAAGCATGCTAGGCGCTATCAGCATGAATCTGAAGAACGGTTTGAATTCAAAGCTCACGGCATCACGTAGGGGGAAGGGGGGTCAGGATAATGCACTATCTATAAGTGTGTGAATCGCGTGCACGTGAAGCAGAAGAATGAGAAACAGCAACGTGAAATAGGAACACAAGAAGCAGGAACATGCGGAACGTGAACAGCCGAAGAAGGATAATGCGAAGTGGGAAGATGCAAAGCAGGAACACGTTAAGCAGGGACATCCTAAGCAGGAACACGTTAAGCAGGAACATGCAAAGCAGGAACATGCAAAGCAGGAACTTGCGAAGCAAGAGTATGCTAAGCAGCGACATGCAAAGCAGAAACGTGCGACGCAGGAACATGCTAAGCAGAAGCATGCTAAGCAGGAGTACATGCAAAGAAGAAGCATGTAAGGCAGGAACATGCTAAACAGGAACATGAAAAGCAGCAACGTGTGACGTAGGAACATCCAAAGCAGGAACATGCAAGGCAGGAACGTGCGAGGCAGGGACATGCAAAGCAGGAACATGCAAAGCAGGAGCATGCAATGCAGGAGCATGCTAAGCAGGAACATGCGAATCAGGAGCATGCTAAGCAGAAACATGCGACGCACTTTTTGTCGTGCTACGGTTCTAACGCGTCCTGGGACAAATCTGAAGAAGGATTTGAACTCAGCATGCTCGATAACCCCGCTGGTGACGTTTACAGGGCAAAACTGCGAATTTTTGAAAAAAGCGTGACAGACAGACACACAGAGACGACTCGATTATTATTATTGTTATTATTGATTAACTTCAGGGACATGCTTGAAAAGTACGAGTCTGTATGGACTCCATTCCTGAGAGAAGTTATGGAGTTTGAGAATCCTGTCGAGGGCTCAGCACTGCCACATAGGTCAAGTAAACGTGTCGGATTGCGCTTAACATTCGATGCGGGACGGTGATGCGGAACAAAATGGGTGCCGACATCGGCGTAGTCGCCACCCAAGGTCAAAGATTATTACTGCTTTTTAGAGCGCCAACGGCGTACGGGCCTGTGTGCTAGGAAGCAAGGTCGCTACTCGAACACTATTCTGTATTCAGGGCAGGCGAAATTGGGTGACTCGGATCCACGGTATCGTACACATTGCACTTGTGACGTATAAGAAAACATAATGATATCTACCTTGACGAAGCCGTAGCGCCATTTGATAATTGCAGCTTCCGAATTTTGTACAGATAACGGGTGCAATAGACATTTTTGAAATTAGGTATTTTTAATGTGCCATTAGAAATCTAATTATCAGTAATTTCCGAAAAAATTATGTATTTTATTCAAGTGCTTTGCGAAAGGAGCTGTTCGCATGTAAGCATTCGTTCAGGCGGAGAGGCAGACGCAGACGGAAGCTCCGAGGTCGAGCGGTGTGAGGTTGACGCACACGCCGACGCCGAGGCCGCCCTGAGCAATGCAGGCTTGAGTGCATGCGAGGTTGTCCGCGGCGTTGCCCAGGATGCCGCCGTGGCAAATTCCACGAATGATGCGTACGCAAGCAGCGAGATTTACGCCATCTAAACCGTTATTGTGCATGTGACAGAGGCTTAATATCGACTATGCACATGCCAATAGCGGTAGTGGACTTGAAATTACCTTCAGCCGAGACGAGCACGACGGAGAAGAGGACGATGAGAGCGATAATCTGAAAGTCGTTTGCTCAGGATGCCGAAACGATTTAAAAAAAAAAAAACTGGCCTGTCTATTTTATGGAGCATAGATCTTTGAAACCGTCAGCGGAAACCCAAACATTTTAAGTAAGAACGTCTCTAGCACCGTTACCGATGGCGAAGGAACCAGGCAGGCTTACCTTGAACATGTTGATCCTGAGAAGAAGTAGAAGCAATAGACGCAAACTGTGGACTGATGATAGCTCCTCCTAGCGCCTGCTTTTGTAGGCAAAGGTAGCGGAAGTAGAGCTGTTTTAGTAGCGTGCACAATCGAAAACAGGCGCGTTTTGCCTTCGGTGCGTTTGTTTTGGCCAGCTGTTGACCGTTAGATTGCAAGCGATTATCCCATTATGCATACCGTTTCAGCAGAATGCTAGGCAGTATTCAACGCATATACACAAGGAAGATATACAGCTCAGTACTTGTTTACGGGGCCGCTTCGACGCTGCAGCGATGATCAAAACACGCCGCATGACGTACCGCTCGAATCCACTTCTTGCAAGCACTACGAAAGACGAAATGTTGCGAACCCACAATCAACAAGCCAACTGCCTTCATGCCTTAATGCTCGTATTTGCAGCAAAGCCAACACTGCATTGGAATAACCGATTGGGCTAGGGCTGAAACCGACCTTCGGGAAATATGATGCTTTTTGTTTTCGGATTCAGACTCGGTCAAAAGCTGAATTTTTTCCGAAGTTTGCACTAAATAAAATGGTCCGTCGCTAGTCGCCTACAAACTCCACTATAGCTGGCATCGCCCGCGGCGGGCGATGGTTCCGACGCAAGCGCTTAGAACACATTCTGAAAGATTCTCGTCGTTTTTTTCAAAAGCCTTTTTGGGGAGCTAGCCCGAAAGCAATAGAACAATGAATAGCAGGAGGGGGGGGGGGATCTTCAACCTTTGAATGAGAACCTTCGGCATCGCCTTTTGAACTTCGGCATTACTGCTTTCATAAACTTCGGATTCGGATTCGTACCTCTCGACGAATAAATCGCACTGTCGTTGTGTTTATCGTTTCATGCTTTGCCGGGCTTTAATTCGCCGGCTGAACCATTCGATAGGCTACGACAACCTTGAATAGAAGAACCTTCTGAAGTCCGACGATGCGAGTTGTCTTCAAGTTGCTGCATGTTAGCGCATCCAACGCAGTGTTCGCTATGCAAGTCACACACTGAACGTGGTTGTGGCTGCTTATGGGGGGGGGGCAAGCGGATTATGGGGGGGCA
>JNEY01000302.1:110110-128896 GCA_020875895.1 Aphelenchus avenae
CCCGTCCATCCACGGAAGCACCGTCGAGCAGCTCTGCCTCGGTATCGTCTTCCACGCCTGTAGCTCCATCGTCCACCCCGGCTCCCTGCGACTGCATCAACGTCATTCGTGGTGTCTGCCAGCCAGTCGTCGGTGCACAGCAGTGCATAGCTGCTTGCCAGGGACTAGACCTGGGCGCAGGTATCTGCGCTGACATCGTTGGCGTTGACCTGGAAGCTGGACTGTGCGTTTGCATCGGGCCCTTCGGACCTGGTTCTGGTGGCGGCAACGGATGCGAGGCCGGTACAACTCCCGCACTTCCCAGCACTACGGCGAGCGTCATGTCGTCTAGTGCAGCCTCGACGCCGACTGATGGTAAGCTGAGTGTGTATTCTAAAAGCGCTAAAGCTGTAATGTTTGGCATGAGACACCATGGTAAAGGGAATTTATGAAATGCCATCGAAATCGTGTGGTAAAGACATACAAATATTCCTAGATGTCACTGTTTAGGCCCAACCACGTCAGTAGCATCCTCGACGCCTGCTCCTTGCGACTGTGTAAATATCATCGACAACGTCTGCCAGGCGGCCGACATCAACGAGGAGTGCATCATCGCGTGTCAAGGAGTCGGGCTTGGCGCAGGTGTCTGCGTTGGTCTACCAATCGGCATCGAAGGCCTGGACGCCGCTGTATGCGTCTGCATCGGTCCGTTTAACTCAGGCTCAGGAGGCAATGGATGTGGGGCCGGCACAACATCCGCCCTGCCTACCACTACACAGAGTGCCGCAACGACTGCTTCGGAATCAGTCACGTCGACAAGCGGTAAGGCCATATAGTAAAACCATATAGAAAATTATTACCTGACAACTGTGAACTTTATTCTGTCGCTAATGTTACCGGCGTGACGCTTCGTTTTAGCGCACACTACGTCAGTAGCGCAATCGTCCACCCCGGCTCCTTGCGACTGCGTCAACGTCATTCGTGGTGTCTGCCAAACGGTCGATGACACTCAGCAGTGTGCCGCTGCTTGCCAAGGACAAGGACTCGGTGGTGGCTTCTGCGTCGGTGTCCATGGTGTCAACGCGGAAGTTGCGCTGTGTGTCTGCATCGGCCCCTTCCTACCTGGATCAGGTGGAAGCAACGGTTGTGTGGCCGACACGACGCCCGCCCTGCCGGCCACTACCCCGAGTGCCGCCAGCACCGCTTCGGAGTCCTCTTCCTCATCAAGCGGTAGGTCTATACTGTTAGAAGCTCTAACCTACCTACCCTATTTTCTGCAGCGCTAATGACACCGAGTAGTCCCGTTCCGTTTTAGTGCTCACTACATCGGTCGCTTCGTCCAGCCCGGCTCCCTGTGACTGCGTTAACGTCATTCGTGGCGTCTGCCGTGCGATTGTGGATACTGAGAATTGCATCACCGCATGCCATGGACTTGGCCTTGGTGCGGGTGTGTGCGTGGATCTTTTCGGTGTCGGCGTGGAAGCTGCGTTGTGCGTCTGCACTGGACCCTTCGGGCCTGGATCAGCTGGAGGCAATGGCTGCGAGGCCGGTACGACTCTTTCTCTTCCGAGCACTACGCCGACCATTGCTTCGTCCTCCGAGCCGACAACTGCTTCCGTCAGCCCGTCCACTTCCGCGGTGTCCACCACTGCTCCCGGACAGTGTATACGCTCCATCGAGGACATTTGCAAGGACCCGCTCAGCATCGTTGACAAAGCTATCTGCGAGCAACAGTGCAAGCTGCCGCCATATAATCTGCGTGCAGGCATCTGCGTCAGTCTTCCACCCAACCTTGGCGTCGCCCTTTGCATCTGTCTTTGATTCGTCTACCGCCAAGACTTTACGATGATTTATTCGACCCTTGTTTCAGCGACATGTCTCGCTTGCTTTCTTTGCGCAAACTATCCAATAATCACAATGCTTCTGCTGTTTATTTGCTCTTTAATAAAATTCTCCAGAATACCGTTACACATGCGTCGGTAAGTCTTTTAAATTGCGAGGTAGAATGCATGTGAGCGACATGTTTTTGTTCCAAATTCCGATCGCATATGACTTGCTTCGGTCCCGTTCGCGTCATTAGTCATAGAAGCTCGGAATAAATTTGAAGCGGTAACAAAATGCATCTACATTAACCTGAAGGAATGTTTTGCATAGTCGAGCTACACAAGCTACGTCTAACGAATATCCATGCTCTTTCGTTACATGATGTTGACGGCAATATTGAGGGTGATCGTGGAGCCGTGAAGCCTAAACGATTTAACCATGGCAAATACCAGACATGCAGTTTGGTGATATCAGGTTGACGGCCACGATCAACTCAGGGCATGTCAATCGTATTCACTTTATCATCACTTCATCACCTTAACTTCATCTTCTGATGAAGTGCGACTTCATCACTTCATTATTCGACTTCAACATTCATGAAGTGACGCTTCACCACTTCATCACCGGGCTAAAAACTTCATCACTTCATGGTCACTTGATCATGCAACTTCATCATGGAGTTGCAACGTCAACACGATTTTGATTCCTAGACTTCGCTGATGTCTGAAGGTTTGGCTCCTGATGGATCTGAGCCACGGGACGACGAAGGCTCAGCAAGCCACGACACCAATGCACCAAAGCAGTGCGTTCCGGTAGGGAAGAGCAGAGTATATTGTGGTTATCGGATTAACCAGCGTAATGGACCTGATCAGCATAGTAAGCTCGGTGTAACTGCTGACGCAGACCAACAAATGCGCAAAGTTCACGCTCACAATGGCAATAATGGGCCATTAGAGACCCATTACCATCATTAGAGATGACCTTTAGAGATGTCACGTACTGGCGGTTTTGGCGGCACTACAGACTAGTGATCGGGGCTGACCACCCGTACCGTACACCGTACCGTACTGGAACCCCCCGTACCGTAACCGTACCGTACTGGACCCCGCCGTACCGTACACCGTACCCGTATTGTACGGCCGTACTAGTGTGTACGGGTACGGGTACGGGCCGTATTTTAGCTAAAAACACAGCCGTGCCGCACACCGTACCGTACTGGACCCTCCCGTACCGTACACCGTACCCGTATTATACGGGTACGGGTACGGGTACGGGCCGCAGTACGGTACGGGTCCCGATCTCTACTACAGACCACCTTCACACTTTGAACCAGTCTCTGGTGCAGTTGTATGGCAACGCATTTCCCTTCGTTTTGTTGGAAGCGAAGTAATTCGTTTATGGGCCTTGAACGGGAGCAGAGGTCATCACTTGACATCATTTATATTTTCCCCGGATAAGACACAGTCGAATAGCAGGTAACCGTATTTTCTCTAATTCTCCTCACCCCTTCTCTTTGCACGCCTCCTCACCGTGTGATTGCCCTTGCCCCCCCCCCCCCCGTCGTATTGCCGCGTTGCCTGGGGGACATGGGCCTCTGATCTAAGGTCGTATTTGAGTAGGCGACGATCACGTAAGCATCTTAAAGAGAAATGTGTGTCATTGCATAAGAAACAAAACCATACGAGCATGTTAAGTGGTAAGACCTCGTCTGTACTACTCGGTTAAGTTGCTCGCAAGTACTGAAGAGACTACTTGTGTTCCTTCTTAGTCTTGATTTTGTAGCCACCTGAATGTGCTTGCTGTGCTCGTCTAGAAGAAAAAAACCACGTAGGAAAGACGAAAGAAGTACAAAGCTTAGAATAATGGTAAGTCAGCGAGTTACGCAGAATTTAGTGCTGGATTGCTCCATAGTACCGTACACTCCCGTGACCCAGTCAATGCTTAGGCACGAAAATTAACTGTAAGCGAAGCGACTCGCACAAACGGTTCGGCGTTCCTGCTCCGGCGGGGATACACGAAAGTTCTTCTTGCTGCCTTTCCACCAGAGAGAATAACATGGATTACGGCCCGCCCGTAGTCTATAATCCCTGCATTTGCGAAACGTGTTGCACGAGACGACTTAAAGCTGAGTACTTTGAGGAAAATTTCAAAGTTTCGCATCGGAAACAGGTTAGAAAGTGAAAGACGAAAGCAGAGATATAAAAGTTTCCTGCAACAACCATCCTCCTCCATCTACGCAATCCCGTGATGACTACCCTCCAAGGAACGTTGGTCGCCGTCTCAGTGCTTTAGTGCTTGGTACCGACCCCAATTGCGATGCGCCACCGATTGCATTCCAGACTGAAAATCTCTGTGAAAAGTGAACTTGGAGACTACAAGTAAGCTGCTACTCCGTAGATGCAAACAATTTGTTCGTTCAGCAAAACTCCGACGACAACAAGAAAGCGTGAATACAATCGGAACTGTTTCTTTTCTCCCATGAACTGTCGAATCAAGAAAATCGGTCGCAAGCCCTTGCATTTTGACGTCGTTTAATCTGATGTGGTCGTGAGCATAGTTTCCGGATTTTGAAAAAGCGCAACCGTAACCGCAACCGCAACCGGGGCTCTACCGAAAATGGCAACCGCAACGGCAGCCGGCGGTCCACAAAAATGTCATCCGAAACCGCAACCGCAACCGGTGGTCCTCAAAAATGGCAGCAACCGCAACCTCAACCGGTTGCCTTCAAAAATGGCAACCGCTAATTTTCGTTGAATCCTAGGAGAGTCCAGCAAAATATAGCCATCAATTTCCTCAACCGGTGGTCCGTAAGAATGGCAACCGCAACCGCAATCAGCCTTCTTCAAAAAATGGCAACCGCAACCGCTAATTTTCGTTGAATCCTAGGAGAGTCCAGCAAAATATAGCCATCATTTTCCTCAACCGGTGGTCCGTAAGAATGGCAACCGCAACCGCAACCAGCCTTCTTCAAAAAATGGCAACCGCAACCGGTGGGGTTGCGGTTGCGGTTGCCCCACCGGTTGCCACGGAAACTATAGTCGTGAGACATCTTACTCTACTCCACATTTGCAAGCTACCTCCTCCGCGCCATGTCACCTGGAACCTGTGCAATCGTATATTACCTTTCTACGCCTAAACTTCAAATAGTTCTAATTCTCGTGCGTACGTATGCTTACTGATTAAGTTGACAATTAAATTTTTATGCTAGTGGGTAAACGAACTAGCCGACGGCAGCCTCTTCCGAAAAAACATGCCAAGACAACGCCAAGCTAGCGACTGACTAGTTAACTGCTAGCGATACGAGCATCTGTCATTCGATAGAACACTGCAAATGTGTGCACCTTGACCGCATTTGGGCAAGTATCGTTTCCTTTGCAGCTTATTACTGCTTGATGAGGGTTCTGCATGGTTCCAAACCACATGCCCTTCAAGCTATAGAAATGTCAGGTAGGCGACGTTGTTAGTGTGACATCATACTCTTTTTTGCGTCAGGCGAAAGTTTTCTCTTATCCTTAGGCAAAAAAAGAGGAGGACAAACAAAACGCGGCTGAAATAATCATCACTTTTGTTTTACGCGTCCCAGAATGCGGCCGAAGTAAACAAAGTCCGCATCATTGGTGGCGTACTCGCCCCAGGTTCGCATGAACAGCATCCAGGACGGATGAACCTTAAAGGCTGCATACAGTGACATGATGGGTAAGCCCTGCAATCGTTACCTGTCGAAGAAAGGGCATGCATATCGCTATGTATCGTCGTGCCGACTTTTCCCGCTTTCACGACGCTCCAAAGTTTATGAAACCGCAATAGCCGTAACAAAGCTCTGCGATAAGGCGTCACCAACATCTTCACAAGCCCCAGCGTAACAATGCCGGTAGATGCCGCCACGACGGACAAGACAGTTATGATTTCCGAAGCGTGCGACGGCTTCAAGTACACAACCGCTGAGCAAGCAATGCCGGGTACTGCCAAACAAACTAGTGGAGCAACGGCACGTGCCATGAGGATCAGAGCCATATGAACATATCTTCCGTGGTGGTTTTTGTCGGCCGTTGACTTCTTCTAAAGTTCTGCTTTCCACAAGGTAGGGAGCTACATAGGGTGAGAACCTTTTCCCTACTTTTAGGAGGATTGTGCGCAGCATCCCGAAGAACAGGGAGACCCATGCAGTCGCGCACAGCGTGAACCACACAAAGATGAACGCCGCCAGAAACCTCGTGTCTTGTGCGTGATTAAAGCCCACGATTGTTCTCTTCAGGAGATAAGCCGAAAGATTCGGATTGGCCGTAATGAAGACCCCTTTTAGCTCTTCCACTCTTTGAGGAGTACGCTGCAGGTAAGTCGCCAAGCAAGCACATAGTGCGCTAGCGGCTGTGTGCGACGACACGAATATGGCAACGCCATGACGGTAGCTTAGTCGATGTCGGAACAGCGGTGCCACTAATGCGGTGAACTGTGTCGTCAAACACAGTGTCATGGCGATCGTCACGTTCATTACGAGGGCTAGTCCGGCGTAAATTCCCCATTGTACGCTAGACGGTCCGTAGTCTGCGATGAGTCCTGAAAGCAAACAATGAAATGAACTCTGAGGCCAGGAGTTCGTCCAATATTTTTCCCTAATTTCGAATTCGAATATCGAACTTCTGAAACGAGAATATGTCGCCAAGCGGCGACTATTTTAACTAGTGTTTACTATTTGATATTTTAAGGTAAACCCTCGACTGAATGCAAAAATGTCGTGTTTCGAATACCTATTCAAAAGATGCCTGCCTAGGGCATTCGTACAGCGGCAAAAGCGCCCAATTTTTCTAATCCTTGCTGCGGGCAGGCTTTGCTACCGACCTCGTACAACGGCAAGCGGCAGCGGCGTAAGTAGCACTGGTCGGAAACAAAACGCGAAGTAAACAACGGATGCAGTTACCCAACACATCGCGCTGGATGCAGTGTAGCGTAACACTGCCATCTCTGGCGACGTATGCAACCAAACAATCCACGTCATTATGACGACGAGTGCTATGTGTATCACAGCGACAACTCTCAGCCCCATTTCCAGCGTACGCTCGAGAAATTCGAGGTCGTCCTGAGAAATATCCATCGCTAAAATGCTGAGTATAGACAATCATGCGGCAATGAACTGGAGGAAGTATGTATTTCGCCTGCAAGAAGGCAACATAGTCCCCATTAACAAGCCCGTAGGCATCGTTCACTCTGCCGTAGGCTAAAAGATTCGGGCTAACGCTCAGGTGGATGTGGTTGTGCGTCAACACTCGTAATATAATTTCCCGTAGCGACTGCACAAAATAAAGCATGTGACTAGCCTTTTTTAGGTGCCTGCTTTAGCGTCTAATGGTGTGTCTTCGGCGGCGCACGCAGCGTCAACGACCGTAATGTCAGTTTCGAGTATATGAAGGACAGATCAGAGCCTCAGGGCGAAGACTAGAGAAGGCATACGGCAGGAAATACAGCTCCACCCTTAGTTTACACACGTCGGCATGCAAATTGGTAATTGCATTCTTCATTGGCGTCGTGCTCATTGCTTCGTTGTCGGCACTTACCTGCTCAAATGGCGGCAATTGCAAAGAACGCATGAATCGACGACGAGCGTCTGGGCCGCTAACATAATTCACCGTTAGGCGTTGTAGTTTGTAACGTCAAATTCGCATACTGCAGTCTACGTTCCGTCTCTGCCTCATCTTTGGAAACATGGCAGTGATGTGTTGTCACACGCAAAGTGTTGCTTCAAATCTGTGAAAAGACTAAGACAATTGACTGGAGACGTCGGGAGCGCTGCTTGTCTACTTGTTTTGGTTCTTCTTCCAAGAATAACACTCGGCGCGGAAAATTTAAAAAAATCCTGTTCTCTTCGAGGAATGCTGTATGGTGAACATACATGACGTTTAATGTGTTCTGTCCCCTACATCAGCAATCACGATAAGATAGACCCCATATTTAAAAGTTGGGCAGGCCACCACTGGTCATAAACTTGGAAGGGTTCATTGCACTTTTGGCCGAGTTAAACAGTGCTTGCGCAGAACGTCGGCCGTCAAGCAGATAATATACACAGCGTTTCTTCCGCATAGTGACCGTTTCGGGAAGTTCAAAAAAAAATCTGTGAACGAGTTTCGATTTCTACCACTAGTAACCCCAACAAGCAGACGGACGGCGAATCCGGCGAGTATAAAGTCGGTGTTGAAAACCTTCAAGTTACCTCGTCATCGAGAACTTTTAATTCTAACTCTTCAAGCTCCCTGTTGCCCACTGCAATGACTTCCGCTACCATCGGCACCAGCGCTATCGACTCCGCCATCTTCCGCGTCGTCCGTGAGGCAATCGAAGACGAAGGCGAGGTGCAGTTTGTCGCGAAGCTGCTTCGACAAGTGTTCGTGGACGGGAAGGCCGTGGCTGACGTCACGGAAGGTCGATGCGTCTCGACTGACCGCGTCGAGGCCTTTGTCTACGAAATCGAACAGGTGCTCGCTACGACCGAGGTCGACGTCAAGCAAGAAATCGACGTCAAGGAAGAAGTCGAGTAAGTTTATTATTCACTTCCTAACAAAAATTTCGAACGGTCCCCATAGCTTAGTTGGTTTCTTCCTTAATGCAAAACAAACGTGTCTCTTAGTGGCCTGCACTGAAATCTACTGAACTTGTGAAAAGCCCGGTACCACATTTTTGAAGAACCTCGGTACTTGAAAAGTGCCACCGGAAAATGCATTTCGTTAAAATAACGATAGTGGTTTTCGGAAGCGATGCGCGAATAAACGAAAAAATCTTATTGTTTGCTTGGCGTTTCGGTAAAAAACGAGGCACATCTTCCCACGCGTACAAGCCAAATTAGCAGTCGTATCAGCGCTGCTCTTAGCGAGCCACCCTCGGAAATGGACCTGCCACCACCGTCGGACGACGAGCTTTCTCTCGAACTCGGTCTGGAAGACACGGACACGACTACTGGCAGCTCCGCCGCAAAGCACTCTCCGTCCAACGACCGACTCCAGCAGAAGCCCCAAAGCTTCGGCAAGGCAGCCTTTACGCCTGACGGCTGCGTCTCTGTGGAAAGCAAGCGCTACCCCGGTAACAGTTTACGGCCTCCATAACGATGTTCTAATTAAATCAGGTCATCGAACCGCCCTTTTAGGCGTGACGCTCCAGTTTCGTGCTTTGGAAAGCCGCCGTGGACGCAAGTCGACTCTCGGTGCCAGCTAACATTGCTCGGCATGCGTGGGTAAGTATCACGACCGACCGGAGACTGACCCGTTTTATCTGAAGAATCGCACTGTTACCCAAATGGCGGTTCATCGTCAGTTTCAGGCCCGTGGTTATGAGTCCTAGGAAGAAGGAACAGAGAGCCTGATTTAGCAGGAAACATCTAATGTTTGGGGCTTCGGCCTAATTTTGGCGATGATTTTTTCTGGAAAGTGGAAACCCAAGGAATAGTGATTTAACTTGCAATACAAAATCTGTCAATACGGTGTACATCTTGGTTCTGTTTGAAACTGGCAATTTTATTTGCTCTCGGACGTTAGGCGTCATTGTGTTTCAAGTACTAGACTGTACCGTGTACCGCCTTAGATCAGTTCAAGAGCTCGGGCATCAAGTGCACGCCGATCTTTGTTGCTGACGGCGAAATCACCGGACGCGATCCGGACTGCGCCGGGACTATCTACGGCCATCTTTGCCAACAGCCTGAGCTAGCCGCTCAACTTAAGAAAAAGTTTGCGGCACGGCGTCTGTCCGAGCGGAAGCGCAGTGCTCCCGCTAGACTGCACTACGGGCTAAAGCCGGACAGCACCGAGGACCAGCACGATGATAAGGCAGCGTCGGCGTCTCCGAAGGGCCCTGCTTCGTCGAAGCCATCGGGACCGCCGAGGAAGCGACGCCGCGAGACTTACACCAAGGCGGCCAACGACGAGAACCAGGCCGCGTCTGGCGACGAGACTCCTCGTCTGCCGAAGCGTTCTAGGACGGTGCTCCAGCTCAAGAACGGGAACGGCGTTGGACCAGCACCGGGCAAGCCTTCCAACAACGCGAAGTACATCCGGAAAGTCAAGGTAGGTATACCCGGAAGGCAGATGTTCCCGCTTGTGTGGATACTGATACCTATTCTCTCTGCTAGTTCGGTAAAAACGCGATTTCCCACTCTCTTGTTTCGGTTCGCCCCTACTTTGGGCTTCCCAAAATTTCGGAATTCCCTGTTTCTTTCGGAATGACACCCGAAAAATCAGTAGAAAAACACCGAAAATACGAACTGACCATCAACAAACATTTAACCAGTGGTGAAGCATATGCCTGCCGATAATTATGCGCATGTTTCCTTTCACAGGCTGAGGTGGCGGAGATGAAGGAAGGTGGTGAGAAGGCCGAAGAGCTGGATCACGTGACTGCTCCACCGGAGGACAAGGAACTGCATCAGCCAGTAGCGCCTAAGGGAGACGTTGCCGGATCCGCCGCTGCAGCCTCGAAGGCCACCGCTTACGCGGCTAACTTCGGCGTGGCCGTCAAGACGACCGATCCTTCCGTTGTGTTGTACGAGTAAGGCTTATTCGATTTCTCTGGCCCCGTTTTCGGAATTTGGGCGCTCAAAAGCCATATCATTAATACTAATAAAATTTTCGATTTTCATCTTAACAAGCATAATTGACTGTTTTTCTGTGGTGAATACGCTGTTATGAAGAAATCCCAGTTAAGTTCTTTGGGAATCGCAAGTCGTGGCACTGTCACGGACAGAGACTTCGGGTATTCTTTAAGATGGTTGGTCGGTTTAGGAACATCTTCGGCGACAACTACGCGTTCAAGCTCGTACAGGAGAAGCAGGTGAGCAGAGACGATGTTGTGCAGACCGTGTGCACTTACCGCTGCCAGGGCTGCATGGAGGGTAAGTTGTGCCACTAGTTGACGCGGCGTCGTAAACTTACTAACCACAAGCATTTCGTGCATGGTTTTAACGTCCTCCTATTCTAGTCAAGGCTCGAGACCAGATCAAAGGCGACGTGCCGTTGGTGAAAACCGTCGACGGCGAGTTCGTGGAACGCGACCCGGATCACCCGCTTGGTAAGACCTCACTGCTGCGCGTGAATGATTGACTGAATTGACCTGGGAACGATTATAAATTTTGATGTTTTAGGCAACCAGCACTTGTGTATCTCCTAGACGTCCGGCCGACATGATCACCGCCATCCACCAGCCATCCAGCCGCCTTCTTCCTTCTGCGTTTTCTTCATTTAACCAAATAAAATTCGAACGAGAATCCCGCGTTATTTAAAATGTTCATTGGTTGGAACAGCAGGGAGCTAAAGCATCCGGCGACGCCGCTAGTGGTAATATATATAGCGAAAATCCTTGAGCCGCGTCAGATACGGCCACTTGGTCCATATGGCGAAACTCCTAGGTCCATATGCTGTTGTTCATATCACGTTATTAGCTTTCTTCGTAATGCCGGTCTTTCTCGCTCGCTCTCACATGGTCTGCACATAGCGGCAACGCATTTTGTGCACAATTCACTTGTGGACTGGAGGCGTTGGAACTTTACAGATTTGAACTGGCAGTCTATTGATCGATATCAAACGCGACGCGTCGATTCGAGTTTTGCTTGCGTATGTGCACATGAGAGCACATTAGTGCACAACGACAGGAAAAGGTGACCGATTAACTTTCTACAGGCACTGGCGCACGACACATTATCTACGCGCTATCCGTTTCTGAAACATCGTACGCCAACTGTAGTCACTCGTGCTGCAGCCGCCACCAAGACGTGCAGTTTGCCCTCCGAAGCCGTTAAAAGGTCGAACTTTAGATTAACACTAGCGGCTGGGCTGCGCTTCGCGCAGCCGGCGCCGCTATCAGGATTAACTGTAACAAGCAGATACGCTTGTTCTTAGCATACATAATTTCAAGTAACCCGTTTTCGGGTCTTAAATCCAACGCGCCTTCCAAACACGCCTGCCTTCAAACCAACAGATGAGGTACGACACGATGTACGAACGTGACCTCGAAAAATCACCATTTTGGGAGGTTGACCCCTCCCTTTATAGGGGTCAAAATCGGACTCGAGACCAAAATGAAGAATGGTTCGTAATCAGCTCACCAAGGGCTTTCATTTGGATTACGACGCGTTGATCCAGCAAGACCTTGGTTTATGCGCCATCTTCCATAGCGCTCGCTATCGCTTGGAAGCAGGAGTGACATGTTGAAACTTCGATCGATCATAACGTTTTTTCTAGACGACCGATCCGACTAAAACTTTTCAGTTTTCCATACGATATTTTCGGAATCTCCATGCAGGAAAACGCCCTAGGACCGCAAAACAGTTAAAGCGTTGCCTTTTTGTCCGCCATGGCAAGCATGGTATAGCGGGCCCGCTATAGCATAGAAGCAGAGCACTTGTTGGAATTGTGATCGGCCATAACTTTTTTTCCAGGCAACCGACCCGGCTTAAACTTTCCATTTTTCATAACTTTAGAAGCCCTATTGGATGATACCAAACTTGGCCCGATAGCGAAAACTTTTTTGGAAGAACAACGAACAGCGCTTTAGTGTATAAGGAGTATTCCTTAAGGATTGAGTAATAAAAGCAGACTGGGAACGCCTCCGAAAACGAACAGTTACTTGGAATTTCGTACGGGACACGATTGCAGCGCGTCAACATATGACTGATTTGGTATGTAAGCGAAGTTCGAAAGCTTAGCAGCGTTGCGTTAACCGTATTTTGCTTGGAAAGTGTATACCCCTTGGTCGTCCGATATGAAGTTCTTTTTCTTTTCCGTCCCGTTCTTTTCTTGACGTTCAACGGAGCAGGTTAACTAAGCCTTAGCCCGACCGCAGTTGGCGATATCAGCAAAATTTGAACAGACTTTTCCAGAAGCAGTGACTTGTGATGCTCGGCAATAACTAGTCGGCGTTTTGAAACCGAGTCACCCATGAGGGAACGGGAAGATCGAGTCACTTGCGAACGAACGGGAACGGAAAATCTGGCGGAACTCCCAGCCAGAACCTATGCCGAGAAATCCGCAAGGTTTTCCAGGCAGTGGGGCCCATTCTTCTCATTGTCGCGCCGCTCATCATGATGTTCGTGGTGACCTACGAGCGCAGCAGGAGGCGCCTAAATTAATGCACGTGTGCACGTTGCTATCGTGGACCACCCTGCTCAACCCGCTCGCTACGATCTACTTCGTCATGGCGTACCGCTACAAGGCGATAGAACTCGTGTTTCGACGGCGTAATCTCGTAATTCGTCTCCTTCATCCGACCGAACAAAGCAAGCGGATTAAGCGCTCGAAGTTACGTAAGGATAAAAGTAATTGATACAGTGGCGTAGCTAGGATCCAGTCAGGGAGGGGGCGCCATGGTAATGGGGGACCCTTACCGATTTTTCGGCGCCGGTCTTCGGCCGGCACCAAAAATATGCCTTGGTCCCCCCCCCCCTTTGGCAGTTTTCCGAAGTCTCCTTTTTTTGCCCCACAGCGGTTTTTAACACGATTCTGGCGTGTTTATATCAAATATAGCCAGACGCAGGCGCCGCCTAAAAGTGTTTTTGACCTTTTTTGGAATAACTTAATGTCCGAAGACTGCGTGCCCTCGAAAACTTTTGAGCCTTCGGCATACTTCAAGGAATTCGCGCATGTTGCTGGCCTTTTAGTTCGATGCAGTTCAACTTAGTTACGTCAAGCAGTGATGGCAGTCGACGCACAATTATACGCGTGCACATGTATGGCTGAGCCATTCCCTTGCCTTGACTGAAAGCTGTATTTTTTGCACGCTTTTTGCTTCAGCGACTCAGTTCCCACTAGGTATTCTCCCACAAACGAATGGAAGGAAAAACACTGTACTCGTGAATCGCTGAATGAACTCGTATACTGCGTCATCGATCCTTAAGCAGAGCGGCACAACAAATTTCGAATCATGAGAACTGCTCGCTAAAAAGAATTCAGAGACCACTATTTGCTTGCGACTTTGGGATATAAAATCCATGCGTTTTTGGAGGAAACTCAACATCACATAAGATTGCTTTACACAAATTAAACTTCCTTCTGTCGACTCGAGATGCCTGAGATCCAACGCGAATTCGCCGAGGACGAGGCCGCGCTCTCTAAGGTCAACGTGAAGATGGTCAAGACCAACAAGAAGTTGAAGGCCGCGAACGACGCTCTGAAGGCATAAATGGCTGCCATCGACGATGCCGTCAAACTGCTTCTGACGGAAATCGAGGATAAGACCAAGCCCGGCGGTGGCACTGACGACGGCGACGACGACCCGATTCAGCGCCTCTGCACCTACGTCGACAAGCTGCTCGCTGGACCTGCAAGCAGCGCTGCTAAAACCGGTACGCTATAGCTTTCAAGCAATATTATTCTTGTGAAGTTGTAAAATGCAAATGCTTGCTGGGCAAAACTCCGGATACAAACCGTTTTTCTCGTTCCAAGACGCGCGTAAAAAGGGTCTTCCGAATTCCGAATATAATCGACACCATTACGCCCTTAGCGTCCTGCCGTCAAAAGCTTCTTTCAGCCACGAACTCTGAAGACGATGCCGCCAAAGTCAAAGAACTCCGTGAGGACCTTACGGCGGCCAGCCAGAAGAACGGTTGTCTTCAGAGCGAAGTGATTAAGTTGCAGGAGAAGATCGAGGAGCTGCAGCCGCAGAAGAAGGAGAAGGTGAAGACCCGCAAACAGAAGTGACTCCATGTCGCGTCTTCTCTTCATCACCCCGTTTCGACACATTTGTTTGTTTTCAGTACGCAATAAAATGTCTGATTCAAGACTGAAAGTATTAAAACATCCTGGGTCTGTTGCTGCGCATGTGTTAAGCATGACGTGCTGACTTCATTTTTTTGCCCTATGATTGTCGCATCACGAGTAGAATGGATCATTGGCGTCGTCAGCCTTCCGATCTTTGCGATAATAGCGTCTCTTAAGCTAGCCTGCAAATGTTTTCGTATTTCAAAGCGACTACTCGAGACTTGTTTCCTACTCGTGGATTGTCTGTGAGTTCCTGCACATCCTTGATGTCACGTTTTTTCCTGCGCTTCCACGAGCACGGAAAAAACAAGCCAAGCAACGAGACGTATAAGAGTAAAAATTAACTCAGCAGCGAAAGTTGGGAGCATGCGCTGTCTTCTCGCGTAAGTTGACATGTCTCTGACAAGTTGAACTGTACGCGACGCGCCTCTGACAATGCTCTCGCTCCTCAGTGTCGGAGTCGGAGGTGACGTCTGACAGTCCGACGCCACTTCACCTGCAAAGTCACAATTTCGTGATCCGATGATTACCAAGGTTGATGTGCGCGGGTCCAAAGAATTCTCACTTTGAGTAATTACCCTAGAGAAAGTCAGCAGCGTTTCGATTGCGGGAGATGGCGTCGAGAACTGGCAGCGGACGTTTATTGTGGCAGTAATCACCGTAAATAGCGACACGATGAGCACTCGAATGAATGTCTAAAGTACGTAAACGGTTTCTTCGTCTTGCAGTATGTCCGGATTCGGCTAAAGCTGCCTGCTAACTGGAGTAGGCAGCAAAGTGCACGAGACTTATGCTCTCATGTTACGCGCGTGGGCATGGGAAGAGAACACAGGAAAGGTCCCCGACCGAATTTATGGACGAAAATGCTTCGACTTGATCTTTCATACGCATCATGCCCTCTCTAAATCGTCGGTTTCTGGGGACCAAGGCAATTTTTCCTTTATTAAAAAAGAAAAATTACTTTAATGCCCGGGCCGAGCACAAATTATGCAGGCCCGGGTTAGGCCTGGGCCAGCCAGGCCAGAATCGGCTGGGCCGGGCCCGACAAAGCTGGGCCCATTTCAAACTCTGGCCGTAGTGCCATCAGATTTAGTTACAGCTTCCCGATATTAGGGCACATGCTGGCGCAACCGACAATCTTTATTTTTACTATACCATTAGAACGAAAATTTACTGAAGTTCCAGAAAATGTACATGTTTTTCCGCGCGCTATATTTGAGCACCCGATTTGCGAAATGTGAGCAATATTCAGAGAAAAAATGTTGCGTTTGGCATTGAGCGTCCAGTTACCGGACGTTACCGGTCCAGTCGAGAGTTTTTTATTTTTTACTGAGTCTAAAAGAAATAACCGAAAAAGTACATGTTTTTGAGTGCCTTGCGAAAAACGAAATATTCTAAAAAAGTGGTGTTCGGCATTGAGCGTTCGTTCAGGCGGAGAGGCAGACGCAGACGGAAGCTCCGAGGTCGAGCGGTGAGAGATTGGCGCACACGCCGACTCCGATGCCGCCCTGAGCAATGCAGGCTTGGGTGCATGCGAGGTTGCCGCCCAGGATGCCGCCTTGGCAAATTCCGCGAATGATTCGAACGCAAGCAGCCACATGTAGGTCTCCGTCTAAATCGTCATGGTGAGACTTTATATCAACGGTGTGTATGCCGGTATCAGAGGTGGACTTGGACATACCGTGGGCCGAGACGAGGACGACGGAGAGGAGGACGATGAGAGCGATCACCTGGAACTCATTAATTTTTATTTGGAACACAAATTTTGCTTAGTCCCAAAGTTTGACGGGAATATCGAAATGAGGAAAAAATTTCGCTGGTCTATTTGATGAAAGCATCGATATTTTGGAAACCGTCATCGGAAACGCCAACATTTTACGCCCCTAGCATCGTTATCCATGCCGAAGGGACGGGCAGGCTTACCTTGAACATGTTGATCCTGAGAAGTTTGTACGAGTAGTAGACCCAAACAGTGGACTGATGACAGCGGTCGCAGCGCCTCCTTTTGTAGGCAAACGTAGCGGAAGTAGAGCTGTTTTGATGGGTCACGTAACCAAAAACAAGCGAGTTTTGCATTCTATGCGTTTGTTTTGGCCAGCTGTTGGCCGTTTGATTGCGAAGCGATAATATTATTTTGCATATCGCTTTCAACAGAATGCACGGCAGTATCCAACGCGCATGCAGATGGGAATTATGCGTCTCGGCACTTGTTTATGGTGGGATATCATGCTGCAGCAGCACGCGGTCAAAACACGATAGCGTGCGCTCGACTACTCTTCTTGCAGACACCGGGGAAGACGATGCTGCGCAACTAGCAGAACAAGAAAACGTTCACGTTGAGTGCGCGTATTTGAAACAAAACCACCTTCGGATCCGGTTCAACGCCCGGTTTTTTTCGCTACGTTTCGCTAGTTAGAATGCTACATCGCCAGGCACCTACGGACGGACTACTTCGTTGTTTCGTCCCGGAATTTGACTCCAGTTACGCCGGTATTGCCTACGGCGGGCCATGTTTTCGACGCAAGCACTTAGAACACTCTCAATGACTGTTCTTAGAACCCAAAAAGCCTTTATGGCGAGTTAGCCCTAACGTGGGTTCGAATGTTGGAAAGTTCCAGTCCTTGGTTGGGCAATTCGGCCGATCCAAGCGGCCCACAGTTACCTCTGCTGGACTGGTAAATTAACCCCTCCCTGTATAACGCGTGATGTCTTCGTTTTTGTCGTCTAATTTTTTGCTGGACCTCATTTCGTTGTTCGAGCGAACTGGTGGGTTCCGATGCCTTGAATGGGAAATGCCATCTGGAGGTAGACAACGCACGTATTTTTAAATCTGCAATAGCTCAAGGCATCGTGCACCATAGCGTGCATCATTACGCGCTATGCAAGCCTAACATGGGACTCCATGATGGCAGTCTTGGTAATGTCCACTCATAGCGTCCGTATCCCATTGCGTTGCAACACGCCGTAAACAAACATACGCGAGCAACATACTTTGCATATACCCTGTTTACCAGGCCCATTAACAGCATGAACGTAAGGCCTTATGCACCCAATTTGCAGCGTTTTGCAGAAGTTGTGTTCGAACGCTTCCTCCTATGCATTGTTGTCCGTGTCCATGACCATAACATGTTGTTATCACGGAAATAGGAATACTGTTGGCACTCGGAATGCATATAAAAGCGGACATGGCATTGACAAACTTATCAGTTGTTCATTCGACACTGTCTATCATCCTACTGCGAACAGTCGTGCAATGTTAAAGGTAAGCATTCAGCCCTGGTATGCGTGGTATGCGTCTGATTGACTGTGTATCTTGTATACACATTTCGATATTTTAGCTCATTCTCCTTCTCGTACTTGCCTCGATACTAGTGGATGCCGCCCCCACCCCCTTGTAAGTTTTTCCTAGACAAGCGTTTTTCTGTACGGCACTGTGCTACACATGCGGTTCAGCAAGATGCGGTACAAACGAAGAGTGGATCGACCCCCGACCGGAAGCAACATGTGCAGACCAGAATCCGACGAAGCCTGTTCCGAGAGGTCCGAAGCGGTGCCAGTGCCTTCCAACCTGTGCTCGCCACCCACCCGGCCCCAAGGGGAAAATGTATTCTGAAGAAACAATGCCCTCTGCTTAAGACTACGCCTGCCCCCACTCGTACTACCACCGGTAAGAAATTCTTCGTAATAGTAAGGTGTTTGCCTCACACTGGCGGTTTAGCAAGGTGTCCCCCAAACGAAGAGTGGAACTGACACGCAGTGATGCACTCCTCGTTGATGTCGGCCGCCTGGCAGACGTCTTCGATGATATGGACACAGTCGCAAGGAGCAGGCGTTGAGGATGCTACCGACGTGGTTGGGGCTAAAGATTGACGTCTAGGAATTGTTGCATGCCTTTACCGCATGCTTTAGATGCCATCCCATCTTCCTTCTTCACTTCTTCGTATAAGCTCATGACAATAGCTTTAGCGTTTTAGAAGCACATTCTGAGATTACCATCGGACGGTGTTGAGGCCGCAGTAGTTGACGTGACGCTAGGCGTAGTGCTCGTAAGGGCGGGAGTCGAACCGGCCTCGCATCCATTGCTGCCTCCTGAACCGGGCCCGAAAGGTCCGATGCAGACGCAGAGTCCAGCTTCCAGGTCAATGTCATGGATGTCAACGCAAACACCAGCGCCGAGGCTTAGTCCCTGGCAAGCAACTTCGCAATTCGATGCACCCACGAGTGGCTTGCAGATGCCGCGAATGACGTTGATGCA
>JNEY01000302.1:129215-159553 GCA_020875895.1 Aphelenchus avenae
CCCCCCCCCCGTACCGCATTCCGTACCGTACTGACCCGCCCCCCGTACCGTACTCCGTACAGTACGGTACAAAATACGGTACGGCCCGTACTAGGCCGTACCGTACTGCCGTACTAGTGCATTTTTTCCAGAAAATCGTGCCGTACCGTACTGCCGTACTGGACGGGACCCCCGTACCGTACTGTACCGTAGAATACGGTACGCAGTACGGTACGGTACGGAACACGGTACGACAGTCGAACCCTACTTTTAAGAACACTTGAAGAATTGAGTTCCTTGACTGGATTGTGGCGTAGGGGGCCAGTCCCCCTGACGCCCCCATAATCGTGTTAATGGTTTGGGCCCCCCACGCCCATTCGCTAGCAGTACCCAGCGTCGAACCATAAAACCCGATAAGCAACATGACAAAGTACGAATAGCCCACGAAAGGCTCACTCACACGCCACTGTAGTTCTTCCATTTGAAGGTCTACGCGCATCATTTTTTCACAGACAGCGTCATTTCGCCATCTCTTCAGTGCTAATTGACGCTGTTTTCTTGTCGTCAACAACCCGGCGTAAGCGAGTGACATCATGCTTCGCATAAAAATAGCGCGGCTAGAGCGTCGCGTTGTCACGCCTCGTGAGGTTACGGTGGACGAAATGGCAGAGAACGTACGCGTCAAGTCATTTTCCGAAACGAACCGGATTGTCTTAACGACAATGGAAGTCATGGTACCACGGGTGAAGTTGCTTAAGTTATACGGCGTTTACGGCAATACGGCTTTTTGTACGGCCCAGCCCTGTCGTAAGCATCGCACGTCATCATACGTGCTGTCATGCGTACAACGCGCTACCGCATGCAGAAGGCCACACGCATGCATGCGTGCATACCTATGCATGCTGGGCGCAATGTAACGTTACATCAGCAATCCATTAATATACATTGAATCAGGTATCGCATAACGGTCCTTTGTGTACCGTGGTACACAGCAAACCCTCGGAACGGAGCGTATTGGAAAAAAGCGGGAATGGTGGCACAAGCGGTCATTATAGCACAGTCTACAAAAAGAATCTCGTGGGTTTCAGGCGAGCCAAACCAATAAAAACAAGCTAAGATGAACAGTCAGTATCAGAACTCGTCCATAGAAGAATTCCTCCACGATGCCTTACAGGACATATGCCAAAATAATTGAATTAAGCTTTGTGTACCTCACTTTCTAAAGACGGTAAAATTACGCGACGCTGGCATCAAAGCGATAAGTATCTGTTTTTATTTGAGTAAATCCATATATACATCGGGCAGCAGTCACGATCCAATTAAATAATAGGGAGGTACGCGGAATGAATCGTTGTGGAGGTATGAGGCTGGTAGTGCTAACTGATCACGTTGAAGAATTCCTCCACGATGTCCGCTAGTGCGCGAAGCTGTTCGTCGGTGAGGTGCACTTCTTGCTCGCCGAACCAGGCTTGCTAGAGCAAAAATTACTTGATCGCATTTTCTCGTTGACGTCGAGAAATTTAGATTTTACTTGCTAGGTATAAGCGTAAGAGTTGGGTACTCATTAGCCTTTCGCCTACGCTAACGCGCCCGCAGTGACGTCGGATTTTATAAGGACTTTGACCGGTCTTCCCAGTGGCTGATCGGAAGCCCATCAGCCTCTTCTTAGACTTCCAATAGCGGTCTAGGGACACCTGCGGATCAGGGCACATGCATCTGCCAGCATTCCACGCATGCATGTTCCTTCCGTAGTACGCATGCTTGCACGCCTTTTCAGAATTACCCTGCATCCGGTAGCATGCGGTACCGTTTGGTACGCATGACTGCATGCATGCATGTGAGCGCGAAGCAGCGCTACATGCATGCATGCCGACGCATAAAATTCTACATGCTTTTCCGTGAAACTTTAATGACCATTTTTAATTAGTTTTATATTCGAAAATTCGTACTACTACCGTTGCATCTAATCTCTAAGACGTTAGTCGTTGTCGTGGCACTTATGCGGAAAACAACTTTTGCCGAGCAATTTGCATGACAGCTTGGTGTGTGCCTTAGGACATCATCATGTACCCTCAGTGAGAACGTTTGTCTAAACTTACCTCATCGACGTAATCGCTGCCTGCGCTGCTGTCAGAAGGCGATGCTGGTTGCTGCTTCGCAGGCCGTTCGCCGGTCGACTGCTTCGGAGGTACTTCGGCTAAGTCCGGCACTACCTGGTCTTCCTGAAAACCGAATGGTTGGGGCAGCAGTAAATGATGTGCACAGTCATCGGTGCGCTCGGACAACTGCGAGAGAGAGAAATACGGTTTATCAAAATTTAAGACATTATTTCCCCAAAATGGAACATGTCGAAAACAGTCAAAAATGTTCGGGCTTCCAATTGAAATATGATTTTTAGTTTGTTTGAAATTCAGAAGGAAACGAGCGGCTTAAAGTTTTAAATAAAAAAGAGTGCTTCCAAATTTTTAGAATAAAGTCCTGGGCCATTCAAGGCACTCCTAAAGACCGCGAAACCTACAAAAACACTTCATAGCTCGCAATCCAGAGACATAAAGGGTGGCTCTTTGGTTTCGGTCCCGAGGTCGCCGGGAATTTTTTTATTATTCGTATCATTTGTGACCACTTATCATCTTCCACGTTTAAAACGGACCGATTTTTTACGGTCTGTGAAGACAACGATGTTTACGAACTCACTACAAAGGCCTTTTGATGCCCTTGCTCCACCACAACTTACGTACCATGAGCTGCTGCACTCGTCTCTCGCCACCGAATGACGCCACTCAAAGGTGCTTCGACCACTGCTTTTGAACGCTTCTCTCTGCTTTTGAGGCGGCGACGACGACGTCCAGGCGGACGAGTGACAATGGACGGCGGCCACGTGCCCGCCGGAGGGCCCTCCTCTTGACCGCACTTGGCGGGCCAGCCGGCGGCCGTGGTCCTCGACGGCCGAGTGGACACCCTCTTCCCCGTGCGTCTTGTTTCCCGCGAGTGACGCCATCCGACGGCGGGAATACAGCGGGGAATTCCCGGCTGGCCGGCAACTTGCGTCCTAGTGGCATTTCCGCACTTGCAGCGCCCCGAGTGCGTCACTTGGCCCGTTCGATGTGACGGCCCGCTTTTGATTCATGACGGAGAAGCGGGCCCGGCAGGCGAGATTTCGGCCAAGAAATGTGACGTCAAAGTTGTGCGAAGAGCGGCGGGCAGGAGACGGTAATTTGATGAAGTGGCTTGAGGTGACGCACTTCCAGCAACACTGTGCAACGGGCCTTCAAGTCGAGGCCCGGCCCGGCCCGCGGGCAAAACTTTGAGGCCCGGGCCCGCCGCCGGGCCCGGGCCGGGCCGGGACTATAAGGCCCGGCGGGCCTTGTCTTCTTAGGCTAGACAGGAAAAATCACTTTTAGTCCCTCCTTTGGTACTTTCCATAGGCTAAAATGTTGCCTTTTATAATGAGTCCAAAATACAACATTCGAGTATTATCACCTAAAATAGCTTACCGCAGGCACCGTCAGAGCGACGTTTTGACTAATTTACCCAAAAATGAATGGCAATTTGACCAAATTGTGCCAATTTTCGAGCCCTGAACCGGGCCTAAACGGACCGGGCCGGGCCTACCCCAGGCCCGGCCCGGCCCGGGGCCCAGCTGGTTCTGCGAAATCGAGGCCCGGGCCCGGTTGCACAGGGTTGTGTGCAGTTCGGAACGGTATGATTTTCTAATAAAACATGCACTAGTACGGCAGTAAGGTACGGTCGTACTACGCCCATACCTTATTTCGTACCATGTTCTACGATACGTAGTATGGCACGGGGGAAGAGGGAGTCGCGTAAGTCTATCCTGGAGCCGTGAAGCCTAAACGATCTAAACATGGCGCATGTCATGCATGCAGGGTTTTCCCATTTCCACCTTTTTCAGCCATTTCCATTTCCATTTCCATTTCCGAAATTTCCACCATTTCCATTTCCATTTCCCACTAGCCGAATTTGCTACCATTTCCATTTCCATTTCCAAGCCATTCATTTCCAGGGGTAAATTTACTGCTAGACATCGTGTTGTAAGCATGCAAGGTGAGAGCGAAACGGATACTATTCGCACGATCTATCGAGGCGCCTCTATCTTACTGGCTCCCAAGAGAACTTCTGTTCTTCTGGCTTAGATTTGCTAGTAGCTCCAAGTTGGCTGGGTGTCGGCCTTTGGTCAAGTAAAGCTCTTTTTCGAAACCGTTTTTGCCCGCCGCTAGGCGCCACCGGAGCGAATTTTCAGCATAAATGAAAATTTTCGAGTTAAATTTTGTTGGTATCGCCTGCGTGGGCTTGATTTGCGTCCAGTTTTGGGACGCATGCAATGAAAAGAAAGCATGTTTGGTCGGTCACGTCGGTCCGGGTGTCGGCCCGGGTGGTTGGCCTGGCTGGAGAAGGGGAGTAAAGTTGGCCTGGGTGGTCGGCCCGGAGTGGAGGGTAGGGGTCAGGTTGAACCGTCCGGCCCGGGGGAGGGGTCAGGTCGAACTGGGGGAGAGGGGGTCGGGCCGGGATGAGTGGTCGGCCCTGTGGGGGGTCAGCGATTTCATGGCGGTCGGGGCCACCGATTTGTCATAAGGGGGGACCCTTAGGTAAACAAAAAAACGGAAATGAATGACATTTTTTTGTTACCATTTCCATTCATTTCCATTTCCCACAGGCCAAATTTCTGACCATTTCCATTTCCATTTCCCACTAGCGTCATTTGCTACCATTTCCATTTCCATTTCCATTTCCATTTCCGGGAAAACCCTGCATGCATGTAGGTCGATGCTATCAGGTTGACGGCCATGCTCAACTCAGGTCATACGGATGCGTGCTTGAACTAAGTCGTTCGCGATTCGAGTGTCGCAGTGAGAACGAGGGACTGACGTCGTGTAGAATTCGTACAACGTCCTTGTATGTCCGACGTACGCGACTGCGTTGTACGGCAAGTGGTCTCAGTAACCTCGATCGGTTTATCATGGCCTTTGGCTTGATGCTTGATATGAATGCATCGTGTAAACATTCCGCATTTTGGGTTGAAAATGTATTATGTCACGATTATCCATTGTTGGAAAAGACCTCTAGGCTTCTAGAGCGAACCGACGAACTTTGATAGCTAGTGCAAAGCTGCCAAGCCGCATAAGTTTTAGTTGCGGATGCGGCAAATGTTTAGTTGCAAATTTGGAAGTTAACGGGCTCACCTTCCACCTTTGGGCCCATGGTAAGTTTTTTTAATTGGTCAATTACATGCCGGAATACATTCTTAAATTTCAAGTGCTCTTTTCGTCATACACCAGTCCAGCCGTTACCAGTTCCCCTTTTTATTATGCAGTTCGTAGGATTCTAGAACGTCATGTCACTCGAATGTTTATCTCCTGGCGTGGGTCTGAGCCGCTGGACGACGAAGGCGCAACCGAGCCGCGACAACAATGCAGCACACTGAGCAGTGCGTTCCGGTAGGGACGAACAAAGTGGGTGACCGACATTTTGGCATAAACAACTTGGCATGGTACGTTTTGGCATGGTACGTTTTGGCAGCGAAAAACTTGGCATAGGTACAATTTGGCATAAAAAAACTTGGCATAAGAACGACTTGGCATGAAAAAACTTGGCATGAGTACGTTTTGGCATGAAAAAAACTTGGCATGAATCAACTTGGCATGGAAAAAAACTTGGCATGTAACATCTTGGCATGGAAACAAACTTGGCATGAAACAACTTGGCATGGAAAAAAGCTTAGCACCTGTGCGTTTTGGCATGATCACTTTTCATTGCTTTTCTGAACTCACTACTACTTTGAGGATACGCTGTCAAGGCATGCGATGCATACGTAACGCCAATTTGATTGCAGTGACTTAATCGACAGCAAGTGCTTCCGTGCTTCTCGCGTGTGCGAGAGTCTGTGTGTGAATTCCGGCTTCGGCTCTTTCACTGGTAAAACCTGTGACGTATTTTTCCTTCGCACTTGGCATTCCGTCTCGTTTTCCGTCCAGGCCTACGCTCGCTACTATCCTCGAGAAAGTTCTATGGTGTCCTCTTGCAACAATGTTGTTTTTACTGAGACCATTTCGTTGCAGTGTCCGACTTCAACGCTGCCCAGCCGGTCCTCAACGACTTGTCCTCACGCCAAGATGGCCGACGAGGAGTTGAGCTCGCAGCGTGGGAAGAAGATGGAGATTTTCGGCGGCGTGAAGTTCACCTATTCGCACGAGACTCAGCACGGCCTATTCAAGATGTTCCGCTGCTATCGCAAGATGGAATGCAAAGCCATGTAAGAATGCTGTGAGTGCTTGTTTATTTATCCAATGTTTCTAGGCTGCGCGTCAACACTGAGACGGGTACGAAGACCGTGGTCAACGGTCATTCTCACGATTCGCATGCCGAGGCGCTTGAGCTTCTGAAGATCACTGCGGCAATTAAGCGCCGAGCAACCGAAACGATGGAGGTGGTTGCATTGTCTCGAGAACAGAGGTCACTGCAACTTGTTTAGCCGCCAGCACAGATCATCACGAACGTGCTGAACAACGCATCCCAGCCGGTCCTTAATGCTGCTCCGCCAAAGTCAGTTTTCCAGCAAGCCATCAAACGCGCCAGGGCGGACGAAAACGCGCAGCCAAAGAACCCCGCTAAAGTTGCATTCGAGATCCCCGAGTCCTACAAGAACATTAGCGTCGCGAACGGTCCGGAGGAGCGATTCTTGCTCCATGATACAGGGGTGAATGAACCCGATCGGTAAGGCGTGCAAGGTATAGCTTAACGTCGACGCTTAATTTAGAATGCTCATCTTCGGCCGCGAGCAAGTTTCCGAGTACCTGCATCTGGTGAGGGAGGCGTATGTTGACGGTACGAATGCTCGTATCGAGGAATGCGGTAATGAGGGTTTGCGCTTCAGGTACATTCAAGATTACGCCGAAACCATTCTACCAGGTGCTGGTCATCTTGGGACGACGCGCTGACTACGTCGTGCCGCTGTTCTTCGTGCTGCTTACCAACAAGAGGATGGAAACGTACACGGCGCTGTTTGAGTGGATTTCCGAGGTGAGGGGCGTCCATTAATTGCGTAACTCGCTCCACGTTTTCCCAATTTGTGGACGATTCCTACCAACGTGAATGTGTTTCAGACGTACCCCGGCTTTCTTCCCGACATCTTGTACATGGACTTTGAGCTGGGACTGCGAGGAGCTGCCAAGGCTGTCTTCAAACAAGTGGAAATCGGCGGATGCCCTTACCACTTAGCCGCCTTGTTCAAGAAGCGGTTGCAGTCGGTTAAGATGCTTGAGCAGTACCAGCAAGATCCTGAAATTGCTCAGTCCGCGCGCATGATTCTCGCCATGGCCTTCCTGCCGCCGGAGAAGCTGGAGAAAGCATACGCCTTTCTGGAACGTACTCTTCCCGAGCGGCTTCAGCCGGTGCTTACCTGGTTTGGAGACAACTATTTGGGTACGCTTACGATGACTCATGACAATATAGAGGTTTCACGAAAACACAAGCACAAGAAAATGCCCTGGCAGATGTTAATTTTCGCGTATTTCGTCTAATGTACTGCTTTAGGCAAGAAGTACGGACAACGAGGTCTCCGCCGTACCGCTACGTTCCCTTGGCAGGTGTGGTCCGTCTACGAGCGTCTGCTGCAGAACCGTGACGCCACAAGCAACCGAAGTGAAGCAATGAACCGCACGTGTCAGCGCCACTTTGCGGTGGATCACCCTGGTGTGTGGCGCTTCATCGACCTGCTGCGCGCGGTGTGGAAGAGCTTCGAGGTGGACTACGAGCGCTACGTCGCAGGAACTCCGGCTCCCAAGCAGCGAAAGGTCTACGCAACGCGTCGGAACGCCATTAAGAAGATTCTGGAAGAGGGAGTGGATGTGCCCAATGGACGTTCGCTGGAAGAGTACTTGCGGGGCATCGCCACTGTGTACTGCGACCTTGGCCCCGATCCCGCTGAGGAGGCTGCTGCAACTGCCGCGGTGGCCGCTGGTTTCGAAGCAGAAGCATAAGACGTCTCTGTTTATTTCAGTAGTTGATTGTCTCATTTATCCGTCATTGTGCAAAGTTCGCTATGCATGTGATTGCTGCCGGTATATCCTGACAGCCGGTAATTAGAGTGCCAGAATGTTCTCTGTTAAATGCCTTAAATAAATGCTATGACGGAACGTTTGGGAACCGGACAGATGGGGTCTTTTTATGTGGGCATCCGTTCATCTGGGCACTTCTAGTGTCGTGAAGAATTATTTTTGCACCATGCCTGTCCTGTTTTCATATTTTATAAAGTGTTATGTGCTGTCCGGCTTCCACTTCGCTGCTGGGTAAAATTTGTGAAGGAATTTTATCTTACGGTCTTGGCGTTCCGCCTTGGTTTCCCTCGCGGTCCGGCACTCGCTACTGTTCCACTGGAGTTCTAGTCGAGAGTTCACTTCACCGCAGACAAAAGTGCTACGCGAGAGAGCACTTTGTATTCGACGTCTGCCTGCGTGAGGACCCTGCGCCCAGGCCACATTCAGTTTCGTTGGTCAGCGCGCATTTTCAGTGTCGTTACCACCCTCACTCCTCGCGACACCTCAGACGCAGGTGATTGCAATTTTTGGAAGGGCATCGTACGCGGCCGGGTTGGCGAAAGCGGATAGGCCTCTCGGATGGCACTACCGGGACGGTGCCCCATGTGACACTCAAAAGCGCACCGCGAGCACGCGAAGCGTGCGAGCGATGCATGTTGGCTGAGAGCAGGGCGCTTCTTCGAAGGTGTTTGTATCGCACCCGGCTTATTATTGTATCCTACCCGGCTTAGTAATGTATATCGGTCAAAAGCAATCACCTGCGGCTAGGGAGAGCGGGGGGTGGGGGTGGTTTGCACCGCGAGCACGCGAAGCGTGCGAGCGATGCACGTACTGGCTTAGGCACTAGTCCAGTCCACTTGTTCAGGCTTAAAGACTGAGTACTTACACAGTACTTATACTAGGCTTAGACACTTTAGCAAGCAGTTTGGGCACTTTACGTGAGAAATAAGGGCTGTCCTGTTGAATAAACGTACTTATGCCAAGTTGTTTCATGCCAACTTTTTTTCCATGCCAAGTTGATTCATGCCAAGTTTTTTCCATGCCAAAACGTACTTATGCCAAGATTTTTCATGCCAAGTTTTTTCATGCCAAGTTTTTCCATGCCAAGTTGTACTCATGCCAAGTTTTTTTCATGCCAAGTTGTACCCATGCCAAGATGTACCATGCCAAAACGTACGTGACGGACGTGATCAGCATGGAAAGCGCGGTGTAGGTGCTGGCGGAGACCGACAAATGAGCGAAGTTTACGCTCAGAATGGCAATAATGGGACTGATCATGGCGACGAGCGGTGCAATCGCCTAAAGAGTCCGCTCGCAATGGAGGTATTTAAGTACGGAGAAAGAATTTTGCCGGACTTACTAATGCGATAAGTGCTTGATTCATTTGTACGTGCATCCGCCTCGTCGACGAACTATTCGCCATTCTATTCTTCCCGATGTAGCGGAGGATTTTCCACTCGGAAAGCGCTGTAACCGCGTAACCGCCGACACATGAGATGAGATAAATGCAGTGGTGGACAAGTGCCTTACTCTAAAAGTGATTAATTAAATTTATCTGTGACTTAAAGAACCGCTTACCCCTCCTGAAACTGTCGGAAACGGAGCACTCGCTGGCGAATACGTTCAGCCTAAGCTGTCCAGCTGTTGAAGCCCTTTCGCGCGTGTTGTCTCGTCTTGACCGCCAACGAAAGTCCACACGGCAACGGCTGATTGTATCACGCAGCAAATCATTACGAAGACTGCGTACTGCATCCCACCAGCGTACCTGTGACGGAATGATTCGTCGTCAAGATATCAGGTTTGCGAACGAAAGTTCGGATTCGTATACATTTTTGGCTTGAGTAAATCGGATTCGAAAATTCGCCACCATTTAGAAATTCGGGTCTGGAATCGCCCATTTTTTCACGTTCGGATTCGAAGTCGGTTTGAATTTTGTCAAATACCAGTCCCGCCGTATGATGCCCGTTACCGTTGTTTGCAAACGATCCGATAGCGAAGGTAGAATTGCAGAGCAATGCACACGACGTTGGCATGAAGGATCGTGCAAAATACCGCAAGACCCCAGTGCGCCAAAGTGGCCGATTCCTGGGCGACGAAGCCATTCGAAATTAGAAGCATATGTCCGTCGGTTGTGAATAAAATAATCTGCACTAGGAGGCTAAGACAAAGAGTGATAAGCACATCCTACCGGTTGCACAAGGAGTACGGCCGTCGAGAGCAGCAAATCGCCAATAGCGCTCAAGAGGAGAACGCCCTTGTAGATTTGAAGACGCTGCGAGGAAAAGTAAAGGATAATGCAGAGGAGGATTACGTTGACAATAACGGACACGACGCATGCCACTGTTTCCAAGGTGTGATGCAGAAGAGGGAGCATCCTAAAGTAGGACAGCCAAGAGCGAAGTATACGTCTGCCGCTGAACAAGCAGCCAAGCGGTACAATAGACGCAGGTCGGAATGCACGGCCTGCGCCGGAATGTACCCTGGCAAAATCTGCTCAAAATCTCCTAATTTCCGCCTATGGGATGCAACCCATTGCAAACGGCTACACGAGGACGTCTAATTGCGGACACCCATACCCTGTGTCATGAACCTAATCGCGCCACAAAAGATGTTACGTACTGGCGGTTGTGGCGATACTACAATGCGCAGCCCGGTCAGACTTTGAAAGTCGAAACAACGTTTCGGGCCTTTTCCGGACCTCTGCACGTGAGCAGTTCGGAAAAATTTGTCAACACAAAAAAGCCATATTAGAGAAAATATGGTGGGGCTGGTCGGCTTATTTGACCACCAGGACAGGCTACGTATTAACCTGTCGACTTAGCTTTACCAGGCTAATTTTGTTGAGTTCTGTTCAAGCGAATATGTATGTATCTAGATGGTGAATTTCAGATCGCGAGCCAGCCGCTTTCATCGCCGCATTTGCGGTGTCAGAATCAGAGATGGGCGGGTCCCGGTCTCGGTCTCGGTGGTCCCGGTGGTTTTGGTCACGCTCGTCAAAAAAATTCCGCCCATCCCTGGTCAGAATCGAGAATGATATTCGTTAGTACGCCGGTGTCAGTACTATGCTTTTATGTTTCTCGCAACTATTTAAGCAAGGAGACCCTGTGTTCTTCTTCGTCTCGATGTTGTGGCAACGGACAAATCCTTGCTCTGCTTGTCTAGACGAAGAGGAAACAGGAAAACGACAGACAGAAGTACAACTTTCGCTAATAATAGTCACACAGCGAGTTACGCAGTGTATAGGGCAAGACTACTCCGCAGTACCGTACACTCCTGAGACGCAATCAATGCTTAGGCACGAAGATTGAACATCAGCGACGTGACTCGCACAAACATGTCGGCGTTCCTGTAAAAAGGAAAAACTACGCAAAAGCTCAACCTGCTGCCTCTACAGCAAGGAGAATAACATGGATTGCAACCCGCCCGTAGGCATAATCCTTGCACTTCCCTCACGTTATTAGAGAAATGAGTTGCATGAGACGACTTAGAGCTGCGTACTTTGAGGAAAATCCCAAAGTTTCGCGTCGAAAACAAGTTAGAACGTCAATGTCGAAAGCATCGATGTAAAGCTACCTGCGGCGACCATTCTCATGCGTCTATCCAATCCTGTGATGACGACACTTCAAGGTACGTTGGTTGCCGTTGCAATTCTTTGTTGCTGGGTACCAACACCTTTTGCAATGCGACACCGACTGCATTCCATCATATGAACATTCCAGGTTGCACATCTCTGTCGAAGCGAATTTCAAGGACCTCGGGTAAGCTACAATATTGTAAACGAGGCATACAATGCATTGTTTCAGCAGTGCTTCAACGACGACTACGACGCTGCCGAGAAAGCGTGAATACAACAGGAACTGCTTCTTTTCACCTATGAACTGTCGAATCGGGAAAATCCGTCGCAAAAATTCCGTCATTTAATTTAAGCTGTCGTCAGACTTTTTCCCAAATTCTTTCTCTTGTGTAAAGCATAACGCATTTGCAACCTACCTCCTCCGCGATGTGTAGTCAGAAACCAGCATCCTGCTTACCTCTATGCGCTTTAAATGGTTCCGACTCTCATGCCTGTTGTGTGCCATTCGTTTCAAACAATTAGTTTTATTTATATTTATAGGTAAATCAGCTAGCAGGGGCTCGCTTGGCTTTGCTGCCAAAAAAAAAGCCAAGACGAGGCTAAGTTAGTCTGTGTAGCTATTTGCTATCGATATGAGCGCTTGTCATGCGGTAGCACAATGCTCTTTGAGCGCACATAGGTAAACCTGTAGTTTCCTTTGCAACATTAGGATTGTTTGTTAAAGGTTCTAGTGTGGCTCCAGATACTACAACTTGTTGCGAAATGTTAGAGTGGGTGCCGTTGCTATGGTAAAGCCATACTGTTTACGTCAAAAGATTTTTTAAGCAAACTATTTACGGGTGTATGATGTAAGGCAATCATTGTTGTTGTTGTAGCCGTCCCAGCTTGGCATGAATAGCATCCAGGGCGGTTGCGCCTAAAACGTAGCGTCCAGTGGCTTCATGGATGAGCATCGTTACCTGTCGAAGAAAGGACAAGCGTATCGCGACGTAACGTAGAGCCGACTTTTCTCGCTTTCACGACGCTCCAAAGCTTATGGAGACGCAACAGCCGAAATAGCGCTCTGCGATAAGGCGTCACCAGCATCTTCACGAGTCCCAGCATCACGATGCCGGTAGACGCCGCCACGAGTGACAAAGCGGTGATGATTTCTGAAGCTTGCGAAGGCTTCCAGAACGCAACCACCGTGCACGCAATGCCGGGTATTGCCAAGCAAATCAGTGGAGCTATGGCCCGTGCCATCAGAATTAGAGCCATATGGGTATATCTTCCGTGGTGGTTTTTGTCGGCCGTCGATTTCTGCTAAACTTCTGCTTTTTACAAGGTAGGAACCTAGGTAACGGTAGGCATCCATCTTAATTCTTCAACATATTTTTGTGGAATCCATAAGTGTGCGAGAGGTCTTCCGTGTTAAGTTAAATCCGCCCCTTACTTTTAGGAGGATTGCGCGCAGCATCCCGAAGAACAGGGAGACCCATACAGTCGCGCACAGCGTGAACCACACGAAAATGAACGCCGCCAGAAACCTCGTGTCTTGTGCGTGATGAAAGCCCACGATTGTTCTGTTCAGCAGATAAGTCGAAAGATTCGGATTGGCCGTAATGAAGACCCCTTTTAGCTCTTCCACTCTTTGAGGAGTACGCTGCAGGTAAGTCGCCAAGCAAGCACATAGTGCGCTAGCGGCTGTGTGGCATGACACGAAGATGGCAACGCCATGACGGTAGCTAAGGTGATGTCGAAATATCGGCGCCACTAGTGCGGTGAACTGTGTCGTCAGGCACAGTGTCAGGGAGACCATGACGTTCATTACGAGCGCCAGCCCGACGTAAATTCCCCATTGTGCGCTAGACGACCCGTAGTCCGCGATGAGTCCTGGAAAGCACACAGTGAAGTGGCCTCTGAGGCCAGTACCAAATATTTTTTTCAAAGTCTCCGAATATTAAATCAAAATTAATCGAATTTCTAACACCGCATAGAAAAGTATGCGGCAGATTATTTCGAAGCCTTAAATGGCGACGTATGGTGGACAAAATGGAATTACTCGATGCAACCGACCTCTTACAACGGCAAGCGGCAGCGGAGTAAGTAGCACTGGTCGGAAGCAAAACGCAAAGAACAAGACGCTTAAGGTTATCCAACTCATCGCGCTGGAAACAGTGTAGCGTAATACTGCCATCTCTGGCGACGTATGTAACCAAACAATCCATGTCATTAAGAGGACTAGCGCTACATGTACCACAGCGACAAATGTCAGCCCCATTTCTAGGGTACGCTCCAGAAGTTCGAGGCGGTCCGGCGAAATGTCCATCGCTCAAAAGGCTGCGAATAAAATCACAGATGGCAAGAACTAGACAAGCCAAGGAAGAACGCAATCGACTGACTAGTTGCATGGTCGTAGGCTTCGCTCACTTTGCCGTAGGCTCAACGATTGCATTAGGCTAACCCTTAGGCTGATGTGGCTGTGTGTCTACACACGTAATGTAATTTGTCGTAGCGACTGCACAAAATACAGCGTGTAACTAGCGTTTTTTTCGTGAATACTTGGACGTTTAATGATGTACCTTCGGCGGCTGTGCGTCAATGGCCGTAGCGTCAGCTGCGTAAGCGTGGGCCGAGCCGAGTGATTCCTGCCAATGGCATCAGAGCTTATGCTGCGCATGCATTCAATATTCTTTATTAATGATTATGACACACGTAAAACACAATCACTACGCACGTGCAGAGGAAAGAGAGGCCAAGCTCACGCCTGCGCTGCCGTAAATGCTGCTGCGCTCTTTCGCGAGTTTAAACTTTGAAAACAAGTCCATGTTTATAAGCACATGTGAATTTCAGGTACATGCAGCGTTATTAACTATGCATGTTGTCTTCTTCCCGTATTCAGTGTTTAAGCCCACATTGGACGAGTCTGTCCGTTACAGATGCTCCCAGGCTTAAGTCGATCAAGCAGCGTCTTTATTCCATATAAACAGTCGCTGCCCTCCGTTATTGGTCAAAGGAACATATTAGCAAAAAAGAGAACAAAGGGATATACGTTATTGGCTAAAGTCGAAGCGCTCGATCGAGATTTACTTACGCCATACGTACGGCAAAAACTTCTAAAACAGTGCGTTAACCTAACACCATCACAAAGCGGTACAAACCGTAACCTCAAAGCTCTTACCGGCTGACGAAGGCGCTCTGCTTCCCGGCGTCATGCCTACCTTTGTCGGCTTCAGTACGGCCCGAATCCTTGTAATGCACAAAAGTCGGAAAAGTGCCTTGCGATAAGGAGTCACGATAAACTTTATCGGGCCAAGGATCATAATTCCGGTGCATTCCGCCAGCAAGGATAAACCAACGATGACTTTCTGGGCGTTGGAAATGCCTAGGAACGTGATTGCCACGCAGGCAATCGCCGGCAGGACCAAGCAAATCAGTGGAGCGCTTGCTCGAACCATGAATATCACGGCCATGTGTGCTTGGCTTCCATGTTTCTTGTGCGGGGCCGACTTCTAAAATGGGCCACTTCAAGTCCTGTGATTTAGACAAGCATTCAGTGACACCAGAACCTTACGTTAAGAAAAATCGTGAATAACGTCGACAACAGCATGTAGAGCCAAGCAGCCGCAGCAAGCAGAAACCAGAGAAGAAGAAACGATGCGAGCACAGTCGAGTCTTGCACACGTTGGAAGCCAACTAAGGTTCGATTCAATAGGTGAGCAGCAATCTCAGGATATTCGTTTGCGATAAACGTCTTTATTTTTTCTCCATTTGCCGCCGTCCGCTGGAGCCAAAGAGCCAAGCATGTACACATCGCACACGTGGTCGCGTGGCATGCGACGAAGATGCCGACGCCGTGACGCCGGCGGAGTCGATGACGCAGCAACGGCGCGACTAGGCCAGTGTACTGCGTTGCCAGACACAAGATGAAAGCCGTCGTAAGATTCATCACGAGCCCCAGGCCGACGTAAATTCCCCATTGTGCCTCGAAAGGTGCATAGTCGACGATCAAACCTGTCAACGCTTCAGTTAGCGTCAGCTGTATGCAGACTTTTTGTCACCTTTCTCGGACCAGATCACGTTCTTGTCACTAGGTAATGATAAAATAGAAAAACAATAGCTAAAAGCTTACCCATCACGGATGCAAATGCCAATGGTGTCAGGAGTACCGGTCGGAAGGCAAAAGCGAAGTACAAGACGGATGCGGTTACCCAGGTGATTCCATTGGTCGCAGTGTAGCGCAAAATTGCCATCTCCGGAGGCGTATTGAACCAAATAATCCACGACATTAGCATAGTAAGTGCAAGATGAGTACCAGCGATAGCTTTGAAACCCACGTCAACTGTGTGCTCAAGGGACTGGAGGTCAGCCAGAGAATTCATTGCTCTGGAAATTGAGTGCGTTATTGTGTTTTGCTCTAGGCGCAATGCTTAAATGCTTAACGAGTCCAGAAACGCCTTTATTTTCAAAGCATTTCGGTATTTTCCGAAAAGCTTGGGGGATAAAATGGGCTCATCTTGCTGTGCCCGTTCGACCCGACCCATTGACGATGGCAACGCCTACGCCGCTCCTGGTACGGCTTGGCTTCGATGCGAAAGGAGCATCAGGAAAATATGTGTAGATAACTTGCGGAGATTCAGGCCATTACAATCTTTTTTTCTGGTACTGAATACGGTTTGCGTTTTTTTGCATACTTATTTGACAGGTTGGAGGGCCGGGGGTGGGGGGGGGGGAACGTGCTATTCACCTACACGTAATTTTCTAAACGCTCCCGAACCGTTAACATCACAGGAGAGTGGAAGACGGGTGAAGTCATACGGCAAGATACCACAGCTCCAGCGTTCGTTACGCACGCCGACATGCACAGTCCTAATTACATTGTTTGTTAGCGTCGTGGGCCATTACGTGCTCATTACTTCGTTGTCGACATTGACCTTCTCACATGGCGGCGAGTGCAAAAAAGTGACTGGCTCGATTACATGGCCGCTAACATGATTCACGGTTAGGCGTTCTAGTTTGTAGTGTCTAAGTTATAAACTGCATTATAAACTGCAGCGTATGCAAGAACGTAGCTAAAATAACTCGTGAGAAGGGGGGGGGGGGGGCTTACCCCTTTGGTAGATTTTCTGAAGTGCCCGCTTTTGGCCCTTATTCGTGGTTTTATATGGTAATTTTAGTGTATTTAACCCAATGACACCCGCTGCAGGCGCCGCCAAAGGCTTCTCTTAGCTACTTTGGCGCTAGTCTACGTATTTCGTTTATTCATCCATGAATCACATCGGCGCGAAAAATTCGAAAAGAAACTTGGTCTTTTCGAGGACTGATGTATGGTGAACATACTGTACACGACGTTTAATGTGTTCCGTACTCTACTGCAAAAATCATTATTAAGATACACCACATATTTAAAGGTTGGACATGCCTCTGGTCATAAATTTGGAAACAGACGTTCATTGCACTTTCGACAACGTCAAAAGAGGTACTTGCGCAGTGTCGACCGTTAAGCAGATAAGAAATGTAGCATATCTTCCGCATAGTGAGAGTTTCGTGAAGTTCACAAGCATTCCCTGTACGAGATAAGATTCTGTTGGACAAGTAACTGAAACAGCAGACGGACCGGCGCCTATAAATTCGCTGTTGAAAACACTCAAGTTACCTTTCATCGAGAACATTTAATTCCAATCTTCCAAATTCTGCCTTGCACATTGCAATGACTTTCGCTACCATCGGCAATAGCGCTGTCGACACCGCCATCTTCAACGTGGTCCGTGAGGCAATCGCGGACGAAGCCGAGGTGCAGTTCGTCGCGAAGTTGCTTCGACAAGTGTTCGTGGACGGGAAGGCCGTCGCTGACGTCACTGAAGGTCGATGTGTCTCGACTGACCGCGTCGAAAGCTTTGTCTACGAGATCGAGCAGGTGCTTGCTGCGACCGCGGTCGACGTCAAGCAAGAACTCGACGTTAAAGAAGAGATCGTGTAAGTTCCATCTTCCGTCCAAATTCCGGGTCTGGCTCACTTCCAAATTTCTAAGCGTCGCCGCGGATTACGCGGTTTCTTTCATAAAATGCCCAAAGCGAGCGTGATCCTATAGGTTCTCGATTTTAATCTGCATTCAAGAGTTGCCCTTTGCTATTCGATTTTAATACAGCTTTATCAGAGTTGTTGCGCCGTTTTGAACTCTAAAAAGTCTTATTTTCGAACGTCCATTTGAGCTGGAAAGCCTCTAAATGTGAAAATCAGGGCACCCCTAATACAAAGAAAACACCTCTCCACTAGAACAGAACGATCGAGTCGTTACGGAATGGCGGTGTGAATAAGGGCATATTCTTATAGGCTGCTTGGCATACGAGCAGAAAAAGAGCAGACCTTCCTTCATGTACAAGCTAAATTAGCAATCGTCTCAGCGCTGACTTTAGGGAGCCTTCTTCGGAGATGGACCTGCCAGCACAGTCGGACGACGAGCTTTCTCTAGAGCTCGGACTGGAAGACCCGGACACAACCACTGTTAGCGCCGCCGCAATGCCCATGCCGTCTACTGTTCAACCGCAGCCGGCTCCGAAAAGCTTCGGCAAGGCCATCGTTACGCCTGACTGCTCTGTCGCTGTGGAAAGCAAGCGTTATCCCGGTAGGAATTCCCTTTAGGGTCCGTCCAGAAATTGCGTCATATGACGGGGGACTGGAGGATTCACCCTTGATAACGGACCCTTGACGGAGGAGGGAGGTCTGAGCAGACGATGACGCTATCGCAAATGACTCGCCGCTAGATGCCGTGAGCAGAACAACATTTGCCAAATTTTCGGATCAAAAATTTGCTGGTGCACTTTGCCATGATTTTTGTTTTTTACTTTAAAGTTGCCGGGTGCATATCTCTAGATGCACGTTTTTAAATAGCCGTAAGAATGGGGTTTTTGTTGTATCAGATGATGAGAGAGCAGTGTCAAGGGTTTGATAACGGACGTATGCGAGGGATGTCCAAAAAAAGAAACTCCGTTTTGTCCACAGCCGGTTGTCCAAAAAAGTGCTCCGTCATAGGACTCAATAATCCTACGTGTTTATTAGGCGTGACGCTCCATTTTCGCCCTCAGGAGAGTCGCCGCGGACGCAAGTCAACTCTTGGCACCAGCTACCATTGCTCGGCATGTGTGGGTAAGTATTAGTTTCGCTGTCATTTCAGGCTCTCCCTTCCCTGTTGTGAAGTCTTTTCGGGCTTTCCCTACTTTCGGACGTGATTCGGCCATTACGATCACCAAGTAGAATGCTACTTACCTACTATGTTTCAGACCAGTTCAAGAGCTGGGGAATCAAGAGCACGCCGATCTTCGTTGCTGACGGCGAAATCACTGGACGCGATCCGGACAGCGCCGGGACCGTCTACGGCCACCTTTGCCAGCAGCCTGAGCTAGCCGCTCAACTTAAGGAGAAGTTTGCGGCACGGCGTCTACCCGAGCGGAAGCGCAGTGCTCCAGCTAGACTGCACTACGGGCCAAAGCCGGTCAGCACGGAGCACGATGATAACGCAGCGTCTGAGTCTCCAAAGGGTCCTGCTTCGTCGAAGCCATCGGGGCCGCCGAGGAAGCGACGCCGCGAGACTTCCACCAAGTCGGCTAACGACGAGAACAAGGCCGCGTCTGGTGATGAAACTCCTCGGCTGCCGATGCGTTCCAGGACAGTGCTTCAGCTCAAGAACGGGAACGCCATGGGACCTGCACTAGGCCAGCCTTCCAACAACGCGAAGTGCATACGGAAAGTCAAGGTAGGTAGACCCGGAAGACAGATGTTCCCGGTTCTGTGGCGACATTCATACTTTTCTCCGACAGTTCGGTTGGAATGCGCTTTCTCCCTTCTTGCGTTCGGAAGTAATTACTGTCGGAATCTCCCCAAAACTGTTGGGATCCACACCTGCTTTCGTAATTCCTCCAAAAAATCAGTAGAAAAAACCTCAAAATGTTTTTAAACGTACTGATAGTCTCAAACAGTTAACATTATTTTCGCGAATGATTTTAAGGGCATTGTTTGGCTCAAAATTTATTCAGTTAGAGATGTAAAACGATATTGAAACGGGCTTCGAACAGTGAGGGAAACTCCGAAAACAACCGGGGACGGGCATACTTATCAATAGTTCTGCACATGCTTCCTTTCCTAGACTGAAGTGGCGGAGATGAAGGACGGTGGTAACAAAGCCGAACAGCCGAAAGCTGTGATTGCCCCACCGGAAGAGAAGGAAGTGCCTCAGCCGGAAGCGCCTACCGGAGACGTGGATGAATCTGCTGCGGCAACGTCGAAGGCCACCACATACGCGGCCAACTTCGGCACGGCCGTCAAGACGAGCGATCCTTCTGTCGTGCTGTACGAGTAAGTTGGTTTCTTCTTCTCCGAGTATGGCTCGCACGATCATTGCATGGAAGCGGAGTGCCTGCGATGCTTATGCTCATCTACTACCCGTATTTAAGACATACAAACAGAAAAGCACCTGACCATGTCACAGACATGTCTCATCCTTATTTTTATCCTTTAAGATGGTTGGTTTAGGAACATCTTCGGCGAGAACTACGCTTTCAAGCTCGTGCAGGAGAAGCAGGTGACTCAAGACGGTGTGGTGCAAACTGTTCGCACCTACCGCTGCCAGGGCTGCATGGAGGGTAAGTTCTGCCCTAGTCGACATGTGTTGTAAAGTTGCGAACAGCGAATTCGTGCATTCGTTCAAGTTGCACATTTAGTCAAGGCTCGTGACATGATCAAAGGCGACGTGCCATTGGTCAAGACCATCGATGGCGTGTTCGTGGAACGTGATCCGGACCACCCGCTTGGTAAGACTTCGCAGCTGCGTGTGAATGGATGACTGAATTGCGCTGAGAACGATTTAGCCTTTGATGTTTTCAGGCAATCAGCACTTGTGCATCTCCTAGACATCCGGCCGGCCACCGTCACCATCACCACCGTCGTAATCATTTAGCCGCCTTCTTCTATTTTGCGTTTTCTTCATTTAACCAATAAAGTGTGAAAGAGAATCGTATTGTCCAAAATCCCACGTCGTTGGAATGTGCCCGCTTGTTCGAATAGTAGTGAACTAGAGCATGGCCAGCGCCGCGGACTGCACCGTTAGCGGTAATTCGCATAGCGAAAAGCCTTCAGGCACACCAGATACGGTTACTGATACCTTACCTTGTACAGTATAAAAGACGCCGCATGTTTCCGATTACTTCTAAGCACTCTGCACAGAGGCGCTCTACGCCAAAACAAAAAAAACCCTACTTTTGTGGAGGGTGCTCAGCCAAATGTTGGCTAGAACCCTAACGGAATTGACAGATTGCACTAAGGAGTTATTTCGAAAAATATCATTGTTGCTAAATCGGATGCTTATCATATAGCGAAAGCATGGCGTAATATATTCACACAGAGCGAGCCAAGATTTGTGTTAGCATATAGATCCTTTATGATGTTCCATTGCGCTAAGCTTCATGCTAGGCGTAGACCTGAAGCAAGACATATGTTGTTTTGAAAAAACGTTCGAATTGCGAGATTTCGAATGCCTAGCATATCCCGGAAGCAGGAAACGCAGTAAGGATACGCAAGAAGGAAGGTTCTGATGGTCGGAGGGAGCATGTATATTGCTTGAAGATTACGCGATTTAGCCACGTAGTAGGAGCAGGACGTGCAGTAAGAAGTGCTAGCACATCTTTTTATAAACGTCCGCGAAAGGAACCAGTACCTACGCAAAATGAGAACCCCAAGGCAAGGAAAAACAGCAGTATGGTTGGCATAAATGAATTCACCTTACACAGTACGAAAAACGCCGTCTATTTTGGGTTTCTTCTATTTTCGGGTGATCAAAGGTTACCCCGAGAATCTCTGACAAATCCGAAAGAATTTCTGTTAAAAACCACATGAAAGCAGGATACCGTATTGGTTCTAATATAAGACGATGTCTTCTATTTTTCGATGTTCAAATTTTCTAGGTTTTCGTGAAAGTCGTAAAGGGTCCCCCCTATGGATTTAGCAAAAATTTTCGAAATTTTACTGACACAAAGTTCTCGTCTAGAAAGAATAGTTATGGCTTAAAACGTATTCTAAACATGTCTCGGTGACAAGTAAACTTTGAAATTTTTGGCGCTCGTCTTCTATTAGGGCTCGTCTTCTATTAGAGCTCGTCTTATATTAGAGCCAATACAGTATTCGTGCTACAAAAGGAAGATGCAGAATCTGTTAAGAGGGCATCGCATGCACGACGGGACTGCATCATGTTTGAAAGTCGGTGGTGCATGTGTGCAATGCACTAATTTTTATGGCCTAGCATGGAATGACCAAGCGGTTTTAACATCGGAGCAGTCTGCTTAATATGCTGCGCAGGAGCATGCAAATCAAATCATGTTACGCAGGGGAACGTGGTTATGCAAGGCAGAAGCATGCGGACAGGGACCTGGAAACGTAGACCATTCTAAGCTAAGCAGTGCGGGGCACCAAGCATGTAAAGAAATAGCATGGATGAACAGTTCAAAACATTAAGTAACTTTATGCGTGGGTCAACTTGGGTACATTACGTCACTTCGTCTCCCACAAGGCAGCGTAGCTGAAACGAAGGTTCAATGTGCGACGAGCGGTGTTCGTCAAGCTTGTAAACTTCGTACAAGCATTGCCGTAGAGCTCATTGCCTACACTTTATCTTTTCCTCAAACCCTGGTGCGGTTAGTGATTGCTTGCACCGCGCCGGTAATTTGCCAGCCGAACTTGTTAAACGACTGCACTTTGGACGAACTTTATTCCATAAGGATTTGCAATAACAAAAGCAGAAAGAGAACGCCTCCGAACGCGCACAGTCACTTGGAATTCCTACGGGGCTCGATTTCAGCGCGTCAACATGCGACTGGTTCGAAAGCTTAAAAGTGTTGCCTCAACTGTATGTTGCTCGGAAACAGTATACCCCGTGGTCGTCCGATATGAAGGCTCTCTGCATCCCGGGATTCTACCGCTACAGTGAGAACTTGGTCGCCACCATTGCGTACTCCTCGAACGCACTCCTCTTCTATCAGGACCTCTTCCACACGCCGAGGGAGAGCGTTTGCCTAGTTATTCGTCAAGTCACTCCGCATTCAGATACCCGGCTCGCAAGGACCACCTGGCCCACCTGGACCGCCAGGACTCACAGGCCAGGACTCTGTTCCTGGCGATAAGGGGGCTCCTGGTCGTGTAGCTGACTTGCCACCAATACAAGGGCAACCGGGCCCAGCTGGGCCGCCAGGACCTCAGGGTTCTCCAGGGCAAGTGTGTAAGCCACTGTTTGCTCTCCATTCAATTACGCGTAACGCTGTTAACGGCGCCCCGTTAGGCAGCAGGTAGCACCACCAGGCCCGACAGGTGGTGCAGGTAATTCCTGCACATCATAGCCAATTTAATAGCTTTAATTCGCAGGACCACCTGGTCAGTCAGGAAGGGATGGAAATAATGGACAACCGGGCGAGCCGGGTTCAGCGGGCGGCAAAGGATAATGCGCAAGTTTTGGACTAGCCAGATATTGTCTGCCTTCTTGTTTCTTTGAAGGATCATTGTCCGCCTCCGCGTACGGCCCCTGGATACTGAAGAAGAGCATGGAAGAAGAAACATTGCAACATTTACCGTTTTTTTAATACAGCCCCCCTTGAATAGAGCCCCCACCCTCGAATAGAGCCCCCCCCCCCCCGGAGAGACCTTATAGAAATTAGAGCCCGAGCCTTGAATAGGGCCCCACCCCCGAACCAAATTGGGTGAAATGCAGCACCCAGTAGGTGTGTCGAGGGAGATCTGGCCGCTGTTTTGCCCCTTTTTGCCGGGGCGACAATGCGATTGATACTGCCAAGGCCTACAAGGAGGATCGTGCAACAGTTGGCTATGTAAGCGACAAATACATGAAAATACATGAAAAAATACAAAAATATTGGACGGATGTCATTTTTGTGAAGGCAAAATGAGGTGTACTTTCACATAAAAAGACCTTTGAAATTAGAGCCCCAGCCCTGAATAGAGCCCCCCCCCCCTCCAACAGAGCCCCCCCCCTCGGAGAGACCGTATGGAAAATAGATCCCTAGGGGCTCTATTCGAAAAGATACGGTGTGTGTCATTGTCTGATAACGAATCCCAGTTTAAAGTTGTATGTCTGCGATATGTAACAATAATAAATCGCACGAAACAATAAATCGTAATCTTACCAAGGAACGGTCTGACTCTTGTCGCATTGTCTTCATTGGACGCTACTGCATGTTCCCTGGTATGTACCAGCATTTTTAACAGATGACGTTGATAGCCTACTTAAAGTGCACACCAAAGTGCGCTTGTACCTCCAGCACTGACGCTGAAAGAGAAGTGCAGAAATGACATCGCTCCTGAATTATGCTGTGAGCGATAAGTCGACAAATGGCTGTTAAATGAGAACAACTAGTGAGGACACTAAGAAAAATCAGGCTGTGGACATGACAGACTTCGGCACCATACAGTTTTTCGTTCCGGTCTGCGTGCCGTTTTTTCGAAGCACGGATTACGGCACGGCATGCGGGTCAGAGCGGGGTTCCGTATAATTTTTCGAAACTACGTTTCGTACACGGAATAGCTCGGAGATTGGCGCCGCTCCGTTCCAGTGGAGCACGGCACGGAATACGGCCCTTTTTTAATGCTGTGCCATTGTCCGTGCGGTACTCAACGGAACGGTAGGTTCAATACGATACTAAGCGACCATCCACAGGGTATCCCCCTCTTCCGTTCTGGTCCTCAATACTGTGTAGGATATTTGCTCGTGTTTGAGCCAGCGGATGACTTAAATTCTTAAAAACTTGTCTCCGTAACCTTTTCGCATTTAGGTATGCGGCTTCAAAAATTTTTGTAATGGCTTCAGCTGCCGAAGTAGGTAAGCGATCAATGTTTGAGTTCTAGCAAAAATCGGTTGTTTGTAGTGACAAATAAGTTCAACGTTGTTATGTGTTGCGCGCTCTTTTTGACAGACATAAACACGCTTTCCCATCCATGCGCATTTATGATCAGGTACTGCAGTACACGCCGAATTTGCATAATGTTTGTCCACATTTGTTTGCAGGACGCTGTCTCTGTTTACCCAGAGATAGGGTCGTATTCCCACTTAACTTGCATGTAATCGGCAACCTCAAGCGCTTCAAAGTAAACAGCCAGCGATCCTTGTGACGACAGTGACGCCAGTGTGACGAGGCACGGCCAACATAGTAAACGAAGTCTTCAAAACATGAACAGTACAAAAGGCGGAGGGGAAGAAAGAAGAACATCAAGTAGTTTGTTCGTACATGTAACATGAACTTTGTCAGCTGCGTGTTCTTATCCGTCATTCTTCTTGCTTGGCCTCAGCCGCTTGGTGAGTTGCAAATGTGGGTTTCATCGACGACGCAATTTCCTCATTTCAGAAGCAGGGAAAAGCGCTGAGGATGGAGGACCCAAAAGTGCTAAGCATTGCGCCCACTCCAGCGCAACTTGCGAAGCCACGACTCGAAAGGATAACGCAGATTCGTTGGTAGACTGTGGGCAGTCCGCTACAGAAGCGACGTCAAAGAGAATGTCATCTACTACAGCAACTGCGTCAAGCTCACGTACGGCCTCTGCATCCTTCCCGTCAACGTCATCAACTGGCTCATCTACTTCGTCTGGAACCACTCTGTCCAGCCCGTCTTCGGCTTCTACAACCTCTCCGCCATCGACATTAACTGGCTCGTCTACTTCGTCTTTAACCTCTGCATCAAGCTCGGTTTCGGCCTCTTCAGTCTCTCCGTCGTCGACTTCAGCTGGCTCGCGTTCTACGTCTGAACGCGGGACGTCTTCTTCTGGGTCTACACCTTCCTGCAATGTGTGCGGCGAATGCGCCATTATCAAAGCCTTCTTTAACCTGACTGCTTTCCTCAACTCGAACGAAAAGGTAAACTTTCGTTATCGTAAAGCGTAGTTTTCGCAATTCTAGAAAATATTCATCGCGTTCATTCGTGACTGCGAAAACTCCGTTATCGCGGATAAGAGTCTGACTCAGACGCACAAGTTCGTGATGATTGCGTTCAAGCTCAAGCGGCTCTGCAAGCTTCATGCCGACATCAAGATGAAGCTGGCGCACAAACTTATCGCCGACTGGGGCAGCGTTCTCGACATCTTCGACGTTGCTGTCGACGTAAGTGCTTTAGTGGATGCCTCTCATACAAATGCTTCGAGCCATTGTTTAAATTCTTTAGATTTTGTCTGGTTCCGTAGGCAGCGTAATCGTGCTCGACAACAAAGGCGAATGCGACCTGTTTACTGCACTGCGAAAAGCAGCAAAAGGCAATGCACAAAGAGAAGCAGCCGTCAAGCAGCTAGTCGTTGACATTCGCAATCTTCGAAAGTCCGTACTCAGCTTCGAAGCACAACTGGCATTCATCTTTAACAAGTTCAATTCCTTCTTCACCCAGCATGCGTCCTGGAAGACTTTCTTCCTGGATATTGATATCGAAGGCTTTGGTACTCTGGAGCAGTTTTTGGATGTATGCCAAGTGGTAAGTGCTTTTTCAAGCGCGAACGCCTTCATTTCCAGCACGTAGGGCGTATGCCATTTAGGGATATGCAAGACTGCTTAAAAAGGCCGCCTGCTTAAACATGACAAAAAGTTACACGAGAATTTAGCCGATCACTGACCATTCATAAGAGACTTTAGTATCAACGGATCCAGACATTTTCTGTTGTTCTGAATGGCCCACCGTCACACTGCACATTCATCAAAGCGCTGCAAGCAGCCGGCAAAAACGCGCACTTAAGCATGTCCAAGCGCGCGCAGATCAACCAGATGGAAGCAAAGTTCGTCAAGTTCTTCCAGTCCGAATCCACGGTTAGAGTTCGTCTTGAATTCGTCTCCGCTCAGTGTTTCCAATTCTTCCGACTGGCGCCGTTCATTGTTGCTGACGTCGAAGCGATCCAGCTGGGCAACTGGGGAACCATTCGAGACCTTCTCTTCTGCGCTTCGTTCGTAAGCTTCCTTACTTACTGGCAAACAGAATTCTAAATGGGTAAGGAATGGATCTACCAAAGTTGTTTATCGAAGCAAGGCGACAATAACTTCTAGGACACTAGCAAGCATGATTTTTCCGTTACATTTGTGCATGGTTCAAGAAAGTTTCACTTTAGAGTTCAAGCCACGAGGTTGGTCATTCGACAACTGCGTCAACGACTAAGATGACGACTAGCGGCGGAATAACGAAGAGCTCTATGAAGTCATCGTCGCATACTTCGGTATTTGCATAAAAAATCCATGGTTGTTTCCACACGTCATATTTTAGTCGCGCACATCCCCAACTAGCAGGAAGGCGTCACTGACGACAAAGAAGCCGTCCTCAACGTCCAAAAAGCCAACCGCCACGACGAAGAAGCCAACCACAACAAGCCCGTCTAGTTGCATGCGCCGTGGCGAGCTGATCACTGTGAGAAAGGCGTGCAACTGTACGATCTTCACCGACAGCATCAATGCCGCCTATGCGAAGTTCCCTCATGATGACAAGGCGAACTTCGCCTCGTACAAGAAACGCATTGAGCACGCCTGCTTCACCAACCAGATCCCAACTATCCCCAAGAAGCTCAAAGAGATCGCCACCGTCATCAACGGATGCGCGCCGGTCGGAAGTCACACCCACCGTCTCGTAATGGACATCCAGATCAGCAGCTTCGGCAAGATGAAGCACTTTGTGGACTGCCAGAACGCTAGCAGCGGCTGACTTTTCAAAGCGCTTCAAGCGAGTGTCAGTGAATTCCTCATAATACCCCCCTGTAATGTCTACTATTTGTGACTGTTTTGCCGCTTGATAAAAATATTACCTTTTCTTTTGCTCAAACAAATGCTTAGTTTATCGCTTCATAACGCGCTAGATATACCAAATGAAGCCGTTGAGGTTTTCAAGAGAGTAACAAAGTGGAGAGGACTAGGGGTCGACACTATACCTGTTCGGAAGGCCGGACCCCCTAGGACCGTTAGCCCAACCGGAAAACGGGCTATTGGTCGGGGCGTTGAAAAAGCCATTTTTTTTTTTAAATGCCGGCTTTTGGCCCAAAATAGCCTACTTTACGGTTTTTCGTTTTTGAAACCGTAAAAACGGTCTGTTATGGCTTTTCAACGGCCCGGAAAACGTCCTCCGGTTGGAAAGCCGGACTGGCCTGCCCCCCCCCCCCAGCCACCCACCCTCCCCCGTTGCGACCGCCGATTCGTAAAAATGACCGATGCCTTAGTGGGAAGAAGTTAGGCTTATAAAAGATGTTGCGTATGAAGCATGCTTATAAGGTACAGTATGGAGCATGCTGACACGTGCAAGAGACATTGTGATTTGGCTAAGTCATGAGTAAGCAACCGATGACCTACGTATGCGGTCATGTTGCGTGACGTCCGGCCGCAAGGTACCCTTAATACTTATGCCTTGACTTTGCTGTTCGTAGCATAGCGTTAGTGAAATACTTGAACACGCACCCCGACATTAACACTCTCTAGGACAACAGGTTACTTCATCTGCATTAGATACAAAAAGTTGTACTTGCACGTAGTTCTGTTCTCTTCACGTTCATATTTGCTTAGTCACTGTCGAAGAAGGACTTCTTATACCTGTCTTCGAGTGAGGAGCAAACGGCCAAATGTCGTGCGAGTCACGTGCCTGCTCTGCGTAAGTGGCTTTCCACTTTGGCACGTCGTCATCACGTTGGACCGTGCATGGGCGACGCTGAGGCCGAATATGTACGAAAGAAGTGGCGCGACGTTCGGAATTGTTGGGTTGATTTTTAGTGGCTTGCATCTGGGCTCTACACGTTGTATATGTTCTTCTTGGCCTTCCAAGCCGAGAACTATTATGGCATGCTGCCGTTCGTCCAATTCGCCAATAAGACGAACATGGACTTTCTAATTGGCTCCACTTACGTCTTGTTAGAAATCGAACTCTGTACTTCCATCGCGGATTATTTTATCATGTCCGTCAACCGGCGCCGAATAAACTCGTAAGGACTGAAGCGGACTTTGATGTTAGAAGAGATGAGTACGGAATACGTTTCAGAGTAACGTCAAGCTCAGCCGAAGCTATCAAAACGAGCGAGAACATTCTCGTGACGACACGGCTAGTGCTGCCTCTCGATATTTGTAATGTGGCGCTATACCTCTCGTATATCATCATTTCCATCGGTCTTTAAGCATGCCCGATATTCGATCAACCCGCACATATACCAAGGACTTACCGAAGCCAACGCTTTGGTACGTAGCCCCATATCAGGATGACCGTAGCGCAAAGATGATCGTCATAAGCTCAAGCTCATATTTTTGGCTGACGTTGTTGCAAGCGCCGCTATCGCTGCTAATTGGCCCAAGGTTCATCGATAACGGAAGACGTAAGACGGAAGTAATCGAACAGCACGCTGAAGCCGACACATATTTTCGGATGTTCCAGAGCCAAATAGGTTTGCCGCGTACGTAAAGTTTCATAACGTCTGTACGTTCAGGATCCTCTAGTAGCGCAAGGCACGCAGAACGAACCAAGATTATTGTGGAAGTCCGACAATGACGCATATCATCACTCAATTGGTTTAGATCGAGAATAAAATCTGAGATGTTACGTTCACACTTATTGTTACTATGTGTACCTGAACGTCTATTAGATGAAGCATAAAGCTACTTCCCAGGCTTTCGGCCTCACCCTCACCCCTCTCCCAAACCTCTCCCTCACCCTCACATGGGTTAGGTGAGGGTGAGGTTTTCAGAGGCCTCGTGTGAAGGGTGAGGGTAACAGTGAGGTTTTTGAAAGCCCCGGGTGAGGAAGATGCGCGAGGCTTGCCGTGCGAATTTTTCGATGATTTTCACATTTTAACGCTAAACTTCCTCAAATGGTAGGAATGCCGGTCATTAACACCTATGATAAAACGATTTAAAGCGTTAGCGCCAAGAATTACGCCACCCACTCTCATGTTGAACCAGCGTGAAGAACAGGGTGCGGGGGGAGAGTCAGGTTTTTGGAAGAACCAGAGTGAGGTTGAGGGTGAGGTCAAGGATTTTTTAATGCCCGAGTGAAGGGTGAGGGTGAAGGTGGGGTTTTAGAAGAACACGGGTGAGGGCGAGGGTGAGCGTGAGGATTTTTTGAAATCCGGAAACCCTGCTACTTCCGTTACCCGGGAGTTGGACTGGCGAAACTTAACGTACAAGCGACCGACGCACCGTGGTACCGCAGTGCGAATCTGCTTAAACCATACTTAGTGATTAGTTTTGTCTTTCATGAACGAGGAAGGGAATAGCTAACCCCGTGATTTGCGAAGCACAGGGCAGCGGCCACAAGGCCACAAGCGGCCCTTTCTCAAGCCGCCGGCCACATGAGTGACCACATGACAAACAAAGTGACGTACGCACCGCTGACGTGAATCGTGCAGTCAGAGTCGGTTTCGACAAACCGCTCAGTGCTGTGAAGGAAATCGGCCATTTGTCTCGCCACACTTCCAAGGATGACTTATTCTCACACTAAGTCATTTATGTGGTTTTCTGTTTTTCGTACTGGTTGGCCCACAAAAAGCAGTTTACCACAGCGTTCAAGTCACATATAATTCTGCGTCGTTTATCGCTTGGGTGATGCGGGTGCGCCCGGCGGTCCAGATACAGCGACCGACGAACCAACGAGGCTCGTGTCTCGTTTTAATGAATGCTCTATCGATTCTTCCATAGTATTGTTTCCGAGATGAGCAGCGGCGTTGCCTACCTTTTTTACATAAGAATACGTTTGCCTGGAATATAAATTTGTAGA
>JNEY01000303.1:0-31529 GCA_020875895.1 Aphelenchus avenae
CGAATTTGGTGAAAATTTGCTAAAAATCAGCCTAGCGGCGGGCCAAAAATTCAAAAAACACGGGTACGAGGGCCGTGGTGACGGGTACCCCGTGCCGTACCCCGTACCCGTGGTGGACCCCCCACCCGTGCCGTACCCCGTACCCGAGGTGCCCCCCCCCGTGACGTGGTAGCCGTGGTAAAAACACGGGTACGGGTACGGGTACGGCCCGTACAACGGCACGGGTGCCGATCTCTAATTTTTAGGGGGAACTGTGCTGGGTCTTGGATGAGTTTATTTTTCGGTAAAATTTTGGTCACTATTTTTCGTGCCGGACGTAACGTATTTGCGGATTTTGAACCGTTCTGGAATGCTTGCGTCCGTTCCGCGGTGAAGATGTCGCTATAAGTGCCCAATAACTCACAGGCACTGCATTCCCGGAAGCTCTTCTGCTCTCTGTCTGTGAGCAGGGTCGCGGCACTCCTCGGACCGTTCTACCGGCTGACTCTGTTCCGTTCTGTTAATGAATTTGTTCTCTGTTCCGTCCCGTTCCATTCTCGAATAACCAGGTCTACCCGTCTCCTTGCCGCCCGTGTTACTCGCTACCCGACGGGGTGCTTATCTGTAAAATAAGTGGCACAGCTCGCTTATTATGTCCAGAACTTGTTTTAACATGCGTTATGTTCTCAAACTGTCCCATTCTGCTTCACCTACCTTTTTCATACCCTCCGATCTGTTCTCCGTTCTGTGCTCACCCAGCCCTCAAATGCGCGTAATCGAGCACCCATTGAAATCCGCGTAATTTAACGCCTCGATTCACGCCCTAGCCGGCATTGTGAACCAGCCGAATTGGGTAAACGACGCTCATTTCAGTTAAAAAATACCGCGCATTCCCCTCGGGGCAAGCGGAAGAGTGCCGGCACGGGCATTGAATGCATTCGAAATACGATTAGCACGCCATCCAACGCATGGCGGCAGCCGGCCAGAATCAGGAATTGCACATTAGTCGACACCGGCACACGCACATTATTACCTTGGTTCTCTTCGACCCGAATGGATGCCTGGTTGTGCCGTGCTTCATGGAGCGGCGAGGTCACGCAACAAGCGCTTTTTGCGTTCCAAGAGGAATCAGTCGAAAAAATCCACTTTAACGCTTGTGCCTTGGTTAGATAGATCACTTAGCTAAGGTTACCAAGCAGCTCGGGTCCGAAGGTCCCACCTTCGAGCTCAGCTATGGCCCTCGAGGAAGTGTCTTTTTGTGAAATTCACATGCGCTACAAACTTGAGTCCAGAAAATATTGCAGCTTGACGCGTAGCTGGTCGAGGTTCTTAGCTCATCGAAAAATAGCATTTGCCTTTATGACGTCTAAGTTGGTAGAAACTGTCTGCGATACGAAGCGTGGTATCTAATTTAGTTATTTGCGCTGTGACTAGTCTACCGAAAATAGAAATCTTTAAGCCGTTATACTATCTGTTGTGTGATGTTATTGCATGCAAAATAAAAGGCTTTCTTTTTAATTTAATTTTAGCTTAGCATCGAATTTTCGACGCATACTCTCCGAAAATACCGTTTGGTTTGGGTCTGGTTAACTCTAGGCGTTGGAAGCTGCCTAAAAGTTGACAACGTAAACGCTCTGTACAAGCGGTAACCTCCATGTCTACGCATCCGCGATACCCTCGGCGGAGCGGGTCGCGCTACAAAATCCATAGCAACAAACGAAATCAAAGCGACTCGTTTACCTTCGGCGTTACGCACACAAAGCTAAATCCGGGTAGACCTTCTCACTCACATTCCGCCCCGGCTTTCTGCGAAAGCGGCGACGCGTCTAAATGTGCTTAATGAGAAAAACTAGACGTCGCAGCGCTGCAATGCTGACTCTCCCCGCGGCCAGCTAAGCGCTGAATTTACTCATATTACCCACCGCCATTGAGGTCCTGGACGTGACACGGATATTACTTGCCCGCCCTATCCCATCCTTTTGAATGGCAGAAGAGTCGGGCAAGGATTTGTGCCGTCTACTTCTTCGATTTGCCGTCCTTTTCTTTGAGTGGCGCCCCTCTTCGCTAGGTACTCGCTCGCGAGAAGTTTATCTCAGAGACATCGATTGGGGCGCAGGGGTTTTTTTTCATTTTTTGCTGGTTTGATCCATTTTCGACACGCTTCCCGGAGCTAAAACCGCATAGGATGTAGAACCGGTTTCCAGTTGAACGCGCCTGAAATTTTTCCTCGTTTGTCCTTGATGCGCGTGCTGATTAGCATGTGCACTCTTAACGCCTCATTCTCTCCGAAAATTTAACTTCCGTGCATCCGCAAAAATATGATTCCGCACGCCGTCCTTGCGAATCTACTACCGGGTCCTTCCGTTTGTGTAACCGCACAATCCTCCAACACCCTAAAAGGACGTCTAGCGGTTTCTGTTTCGGTTCGCCCCTCCTTAATTTGGTACCAGCCGGCATGATATGCATCTTGAACTATGCGTGTACGGACCGACTGTACAAACAGATTTCCCCTTGCATCTTAGAGTAGCAGGTACTCCTTCTTCTCTTGCTCAATGCAACGCTACACCCTCGGGCGTGTTTTCCGTTTGTGCTTCCTAGAATAATACCAGGCTCATTAAGTCCGTCGGAATATGAGCTTGGCGTCGGAAAACAACCCTTAGCATAATTAGCTTCCGTCCTTCCAGCGCCGGCCTCACGCATGCTTGCGAAGCCTTTTTTGTGCAGTTGAAGGCGAGCACAATACTTTGGACTCACTCGCTTGTTCAACCATTTTCGTTTTTCTTGGGGGGGGCTTGGTCGTTCCATTTGCGCGCGAGTTCTTCGAATTTTCTCGAGGATGTATATCAAGGCATTTTAAAGTTGCAGACGTCAGCGGCAGCCATGCCTACGAAGGCGTCCGTCGAGCCGGTGCCTGACTCGAACCATCTGGCGGCTGACTCAGACCGGGTACGTCAAAATGTCTTCCTTGCGCTGGCGGCACGACGCGTCCCGATACTAGAGAACGCCTCCAAAACTTTCCGGAAGAGTCTTGATAATCCCTGGACGTACAGAAAAAAGTTTTGTGACCCATAAGGATACTAATTCGTTGGCTTTACTTCTATGGTACGCTTGTGTTTCGCTGAGTTATCCAACATCACACTTTGTTTCCTCGTAGTCTAAAGGGAGTCTAAAAGGCCTAAAAATACCTTCAATGATCGCGTTTTGCATGATCCATACACTATCAGCAAAGAGTTGAGCAGTAATACACACATCCCGCAAACTTGTTGCTCATATTTCCCTGTAGCTAATAGCGGGTAATCGCATGTTCGTCGTCGAGTAAAGGCTGGTTTTGTACACAACGCTGCATCGAAAAAGAAACAGTGGTTTTTTCAAGCCATGGTCGATTACATTGACCGGGTGTTCCATAATGTCCCAATGCTGAAGCGCTGCCAGCGCCCATTCGACTCTCATCTTCCGTCTCAAAGTCTGAATCTCCCGTTAGCATTCAAATATGACTGAAAACTTTTTGGCACTGATTCTTCTTTCTGAGTATTTTTGCGGGAAATCCGCTACGCGATATCGATGTCCGTCGCCGTGGCAACCGAGGTCGGAAGGGATCGAAGTTTCACGTCGGTCCGGCAAAGGCCAAAGTCCCATGAGGCGATGACAGGCGAAGGGAGCCGAGGGCGATTAGCGGGATATCAAAAGCGCCGAAGTGGGTCAGTGCTAGCGCGAGTAGAGTGCATCGAGGAAATTAACAGAGTTTTGTGGTGTGTGTGTAATCCGTATGTTCGGCACGCCGTTTCGAAGGTTATTTTCTTCTTTCGTCAAAGAATCGTTCCAGAACTGTACGCATAAGCGTCCTAAGAACTATTGTTCGCACTGTTGACGCAGGTGTCATTAATGCCCCTAAAAATGGAATTGGATCCGTGAGGCTGCGGCCGACTTTAAATTTATTTTGGTAGCAAACAGAGCGACACATGTTAGCACGTGCTACTTTGGTCCCGTTTCTTTTCCCTGACTAAGTCATGCTGTGTTAGGGCTCTCCAAGTTTTCGAAAATTTGGCCGTGTTTACCTTCGGCGACCCACTAAATTGGCGGCTTTTGTCGAAAACGTGCGGGACCTTTTACGGCCATCCCGACGATAGTCTTGGACACAAACCTCGCTGGACATGTCCAGGATATCCTTGATAGCTTAGTACTCTATGCATTATCGAAACAGCGAGAAGAGAGGAAATTCGTTCTTTCATCTGCTGTCGCAGTGCACAACACATATAGCATCGGTTTCGCCTTCTCATGAGCAAACAAACGTCTTTAATGCCGGTTTCTCCCCTCAATTGCACGGTCTTCTTTTTTCTTGCGGCTAAGTCGGGATATTGAACGATAATCTACCGCAGAAGCCGTAGTTTGGCAAGGCTGTCGGTGCTCGGACTTTCTATAAACGTCTGTTGGAGCGTTCGCCCTGTTCTCTTCTGGGCTACTTCATACAAGTGTTAAGGAAAATGTTTGATAAATGGTCCTATCAACGTTTGCTTACTCACTTTGTTGTGAACTATTCAGAAATTCTACTTTAAGCTAGCCACCCATCACTGTGCGGTCGGACATGTGTTTCTTGTTGTTTAAGATGCTCGCCGCGTCGTTAATGCTCGGAGTTGTTGCACGAAACTGATGTCTGGTTTCGCAAATGCGAATGCTCGAGTGTTCTGAACCTTATGTTGTTTTGGGTAATTGGGACGTGCGTGGGTTTTTCCACACCTCCGACCGATCAACATGAACCGCAGCTTGGCGCAGCGAATGTTCTCTTCCGGCGAGTCCGGATATCGGGAATGCGTCGTGTTCCATCCGGAGCAAACAACGCTACATCCTGTCACGGCTATTCGCGAGCAGGTTTTTTTCTCATTCCGAAAATGCACTTTTTGCTTAGCTATGCGGACGCTATGCACCTTTTGGTCTAGCTTTTCTCGCGCATCGTCGGAACGTAAACGTTCGGTTAGTTTTGAGATCTACGTTTATGGCCAAAATCGCTTCTGCATTGATTTCCGTACGCCTCCGAATGGTCCACGCAAAACGCAGCTTGCCAGAGCGGATAAGGGGCCGGGTACCGGGAGCTCGTCCCGTTACTTCCGTAGGCAAATATGGCTTCATTCACTCACTGCTATTCGCGAGCAGTCTCTTTTGAGATCTCCGAAAGTGCACTTTTACGTGACCATCCAAAATTACCCGTTGTTACGCGGACGCTACACAACTTTTGCTCAAGTTTTTCTCGCGCATCGATAAAACGTGAACGTTCGGTCGGTTTAGACGTTCATTCCTATCCCCAAAAATCCGTTTCGCATAGAGTTTCGTACACCGCGGAATGGTCTACATGAACTGCAGCTTGGTATAGCGAACGTTCTCTTCCGGTTGAAGCCGGATATTGGAAGCTCATGCGTAGGCAAACAAGGCCACTTCCTGTCACGGCCGTTAGTGCGCAGGTTCTTTTTACCTCTCCGTCAATGCACTTTTAAATATCCGTCAGTAATGGTCCGTAGTGATGCGAACGCTATACAACGTTTGATCTAAATTTTCTTGCACGTTAATATAAGTCTAAGTTCGGGTAATTTAAACATTTACGTTATATAGGCAAAATTCTTTTTGAAAGGGCTTTGCATGGACCTCCTATCCACATGAACCGCAGCCTGGTACGAGGAATGTTCTCTTCCGTCGAGTCCGGATATAGGGAACTCGTCGCGTTACATCCGTACGCAAACAAGGCTACATCCTGCCACAGCTGTTCGCGAGCAGATTCTTTTTACCCCTACGAATGTGTACTTTTACTACTCCGCCGATAATTTTGATTTGTCTAGTGCCACGCGGACCTCACGTGGGTTCGCTGCCGCTTTTCCGACGCATTCCGGGAACGTGTAGTTAGTTTTTAGGCGAATACTTGCCAGTCGTCGTAATCTTCAAGTGGGCGTAAAAACGAATTGTGTAGCAGAAATTCCTCTTGAAAGCGAGCGTGATTCGAGTTCTTTGGGACTTTAAAGCAGTTCGTCCATGACCGCCTTACAGGGAACTCTGCAGACGAAAAAATCTGTGCGCTTTGAGCTGGCCGAGAAGAAACTGGGCCAGAAGCTGGCTGGTACCCAACCTGGGATGCGCTGAGTTCATCATCAAATGTTCCGGTAGCCCAGACATCAACTTTTGCCTGCTTTAGTTTGCTTTTTATTTAGTTGCTTTAAACCATAATTAGAGCAATATCCAATGCTACATCGAAAGTCGTACGTTTTTTTCCAGAGACCAATGATTCATCCTTCCGTGACGCACAAGTTCCTTCTTTGGCACACGTACGGCGCCATTGCAATTTGTTTGCTTTCCATTTGCAATCTTGTGCGTACTTGCCACGAGACTAAAAATAGCCCGGAAAGCTCCAAAAGCGTGCACGTCGTCGGCGTATAAGCCGCTTGAGTGCAGAGCGAGACGCAATTGTTTCGTCACACAGGACGGTGCTACGTCAGAGGTGGCAAAGAACGACCTAACACCGGGCGCGTTGCGAAACTCGACCTTCCCAGCGTCAAACCTGAAATGATTAGCACGGGATATTGACGTACTTTTTCGCATAAAAGCTGCGTCTGGTCAAGCTGTTTCGAGCTTCACTTTTCGCAACAAAGGACGCTTGCCGGCATAGTGTAAACTGGTGTGCCACCCATCTGTGGAATGACAGTGATTGCATTGGACAACCCCATGATTCCGTGTTCAAGCCTCTAGTCCACAGCTTGACAGAGAAGGACGCACGCAGGATCTCGGTCGTGTGTGTGTGTCGAAAAAACTGATTGCTTCTTAAAAAAATCACAGCTCCCTCAGTATGAACGGCCGAATTTCCTCATCTTTCTGCCCATGTTGCGGAACTATGAACTATGCTCGATCCTTCTGTGTAGCTAGCACTTTGCTGTTGAATGAATTATGACATTGAACGCGCGTATGGGTCTTGGGACGAAGTTAGGTTCGGAAATTCGGCGCATGTTGTCTTCGACAATTCGGACTATCCAAATGACGAATTTTTTCCGAAATGAATGCTACGTAAAATGACCAACGATAGGCTAGAAATTTTGCACGAAAGTTCGTTTTTTCTTTTTTTCGGCGTCGCTAGCAGTGCATGTTAGTTTTGTCACCTGCGTATAGGAACACCTCGGAATAAGTCCTTTCCGCGATCGCCGGTTTTTACCTCGAAAAAAACATACCAAATTACACTTGTCTTCATTCAGTTGCAAGACACGATTCGAAATTCACTTTTGTTTTACCTTCCGCCTTCGGATTCCAATTCGGGATGCATTCTGGAAGTCCCCAGCCCTGGTGTGATCTATGTTCCTCTTCGTAGATCTCACAAAGCAATCACCCCCACTTTTCCGCTTTTCGTTTTCCAAACGCTCTGTGAGCCTAGGATTCATTTGGCATTGATCCGAATGCCGAGAACAAATGCGTCTACACGTCCCGAAACGGAAACGGCGGCTTTGTACGCACGCTGTAGAGATCCGCGTTTTTCTCCGGACTCACATCACTTTGTATTCCCATTCGGCGCCTCTGTTTACCTGAGGGACTCCCCTAGCCGGCGTCAGCACCTCACGGAAATAGCACGCTCGGTTTGCGAATTAGCGTCATTCGCGCTCGGAGCGGCGCGAAGACGACGTAATTCGCTGCGTCATCGACGTCGTCAAAAAGCGGCGTCAGGACTGAAGACGCGTCTTCTCCGCCGCATTATGCGACGTTAAACATTATGCCGTCGGCTTCCGCAGCGGTGCGCCACCGCCAAATAGTGCCGTGGACTTAATTCGAGCTGCGCGAGCCCGCGGAATTATCCATCCGGGTGGACCGGCGGACCTGCGTCGTCTACGGCGCGGCGACTTTGTTTGCCAATTTTCGTCGCCACCGCCGCCGCGCGACGCTCGAATGAACTTTGCTCATTGTCTGCCGAGATGAGCTCAGTGGAGACTCGCAGGCTTCTTCTTCGTTGTTGCGTCTGTTGCGCTTGTCGTCGGACATGTGGTGGAAATTGGCTTTCCGTTAATAGACGTCTTTAGAAAGTCCACGAAGATCACTGTCTAGGACCCTAGTTTGATACCAATTGTGTGCGTACTTGCATTTTGTCGACTCATTTAGTGTTCTCACGTTGAACATACCCAACCTATCACCAAAGTATGTCCGGCAAGCCCACCAAATGATTGTCCCACCGTCGGATTGGCCAAATTTTGTCCACATACCAAGCAAATTCTCACTTTATTTTTGTATTCTAACTCGCTTAAAAGCGTCTTTTACGAAGCTGCGGATTTTCCCCGATATCAGGACCAAGACGTACAAAATGTTGATCAACGTGTCATAGGGCAAAAAAGAGGTGAGGCTAGGAGTGAGTAGTTTTGGCAGGGACGTAGGGGGATAGTGCTTTTCGGACTGCGCTCTTCTATGATTTCCAGGCACATCACATGTGCTGACGTCCACCAGCTATAACCAACGTTCGTTATTGCGTCACGGACGTTATTTTTGACGTGTTTATTGGATACGTTATTCCACGAAGCGCTCGGAATAGCAAGTCCGAAGGTGACTAGGCTCTCATGTTTAAAAGGCCACTCCTCATGCGACATACATTTAAGCCTGCTACGGCAATTCTCCCTTGGGCGCCAACCTCCACTTCCGATAATGGACGGATTAATCGATCTCGAACTGTTCCTTTTCGCGTTCCTGGCACTATCTCGCCCACGAGCATGTGGTGTTACTTACACGTTGATGGCTCGCTTAATCCTAAGCAGCTTTATGCCCACACGTAGCTCATGCGTGCTTAACGGATACGCAGCATAATGGGCCAGATTTTGGCAGAAATGTCATTTCGTCTTGATTATGGCCCACAAAACTTAGGCCTTAAGGCATATGAGCTTAGGCTAAACGTCTCGACGATTGGGATGCCAAGCCCGGTACAAGGGGCATAAAATTTATGATAAAATTCATGAAGAATTTAAAATCGGTTAATTTAGGGAGACTCCTAGTATTAAGTTGGAGGGTGAGGTGCCAAACTCCCCGTACAAAAGTATACTTGTTGGCGACGCGTTCGCCGCACCAGGAGTTGTGTAAAAGAGACGAAAACGCTGAACGCTAAACAAAAAGCGCGAAAAATGGGCCTTGCCCGAGGTCCAGACCGGACCCCCAAAAGCGCGCCAGATCCCAGACCTTGTCCGCCTGAAAGCCTGACGGGTCGACGAGGACATCCCTGGTTCTACAAATAACGACGCCTTTTTTCGTTTGCTGACGAAGGGTGCGCTTGCTTATCCTCGACAGGTCCACGGCCACCTGTCCACCCCTAGTCTGATCACATGAGCTGGTAGTTGTTGGAAATGAATAATAAATTTCGAGCGGCACCCGGCCGGGATTAGAGCTTGTGCCGTACGCAGCAGCGCAGCTTGACGCGCCGAATTCAGCCTCTGCATGGCTAATTCCGCGCGACAGCTGGCAAGCGACCAAGCCGGGAAAAGCAGGTGAAGTCGGCGACTACCTGCCCACTTTGAGCTGCTGTTTTGTCAGCATTTGGGATTCGCCGAAAGCAACATAACCTTCGGCTAATTCGATGACCACATCTCAACCAACAGCTGGATGTGTCCAGTAGAAACCTTAGCGTGTCCTTAAGGCCCATTCGCTGTTTTCGTGAGGTACCCATAGCAAGTTCTGAATCCCAACACTTATCGTTAAGCACCCTCGGGCGCCGCCAACACAAATATTTATTTGTCAAATTTTCGGCCAAAATTTGTCAAGTTTTGCTGGATTACCCTCGGAGGGCGTCTTTACTATGCAATTCGCAGTCTCTGGACACCATTCTTCTCGCACCGGGTCCTATTCAGAACTCCGGCTTCAGACTCGACTTTTTCTAGGCTCCAAGTTTGTATTTCATAAAAAAAAACAAGAGCAGCTTCAGAACTCAGAATAAGACCTTGTCTTATGCAATGCATTATAGGGCGCGATTAGGACAGGGCGCACCCAAACATGCGTGTCTCCTCCCCCTAATTTTGCAATCAAACGAGACTTTGTTCCTATAACGAAATCCCAGACTGGCTAGGGTCATGGCCGACGTAATGTCCAACATTCATGCCGCCAGTTAGCTTGATTAGTGCTATAAGGGCTATGATTTCAACGTGCTTACCTTAACAGACATCACTTACATTCGTTGCACTTTTCTCTTCTCAGCGTGCATTGTCCTTTCGCGGAATCCGCCGTCGAGAAGCCTTCGCATTCGCACTTTTCTTTGTTATCTCTTTGTTCTCGCATTCCGCCGCTAATTCCCATCGCCTTTTTTCCGTCAAAATTCGTTCCGCGGCAGCGTTCGCTTCCGCGAAACGTGTGGCCCATCCTCGAGGAGCGCCATCGAGAGGAGCGCGTGGCTCAGTGTCCGCGGAAGGGCTCTTGAGACCGGCCCGAAATTGGCCAAATTAGATCACACTTAGCGCCGGCCTGACGCCGCTGCAGGAGCAGCATCCGGCGCGTCGCGGCAGCAAATGGCATCGCTGGCGGCGTCGCGAAAAGCATCTGCCATTTGTGGCGTGAATGCCGTCGCGCATTCAGGCGCTCTTCCTGTTGTCGCCAGCGTGCAAGAGGAGACGCAGGAGACGCTCTCCTTTTCGCCCTCCTTTTAGCGCTAATTAGTTGCCCTAAATGTGCGAGAGTTGGGGTGGTCGAGTTGTAGCATTGCCACTTGACCATGAGCCAAGGCGTTGTTTTGTCAAGAAAGTAGGCCAACGATGCGAGCGTGTTCTTCACTCTGTTTGTCATTCCAACCAGAGCCGCAAGCAGTGTGCTAGTAAAAGACCTTGTGGCACAATGGCACGTTACTTCCGCATGCCTGATCCGTTTTCCGACCAACTGTGAATGTACTTGCACTTTTGGAAGAAGAACAGCTTCGTTTGCCGGATAGTGTTCCTAGGTGCGCATTTAAGGTATAGACTACCTACATTCTTTTCACCGGGTACGTTCTTTGAGGTACTCCTCACCAGTCACGTAGCGAGAGGTTGGTACTCGTGATCCTTGGAATGCCAAATCTTCAAGCATAGGTATTCCTTCCCAGCATACCCAATACGTCACTGAACGAGACTCCGACCATATAGAAGCGCCAACTAAGCTAGTTATTCGACCGTGTCTAACTGGCTATCGCCGAGCCGATTACGCCACCGCTACGCCATCGCTGTCTTGACGATGCCCAAACCATGCGTGTTTTTCCTGTGCGTGGCCTAGGTCATTACCTAGCACTATCACGTTCGCATGCCTTCAAGCCGTTTTCGGACAAAGTATCAGCAAATGTGGTGCTTTATCACTGTTACGATGTTAGGATTTGTGTGAGGTTCACCGACTTGTCATGAAGCAAGTATCATACGCCCTCGTAGACCTAGTCCTTCAACCAGCGCTGTCTTTACGTCGGGGCATTACCGAGTAGAAAACAGGTGCCGCGCTGCATCAGATATACGGTGCCGAATGACTTTTGTGCAAACTAGAACACGATCACTGCAGCCATAGAGGAGCGTACGCGCATTAGCTCAAACTCGAATAGTTCTCGTGGTATTTGCGCAAGGTAGTGGGCTTAACAGGTGCATGGTCAATCCAATAGAAGACTAGTTAGCATTTGATCTGGTTCTTGATCTATGCCTTTGTACTGCTCCGAACACATACTCATTAACATCAACCTCGAATAGTTCGATCGAAGTACCGGCAAGTGTGGCGTTTTCGCGTTACGTAGACTTTAAGCACGTGGCGTATGAGGTTCATCCTTTAGTCGTAACCCTAGTATACCCTGCTTCGTGGGCTTTCATCCAGCGGTCTCTATACGGCGAAGCAGTAAGCGCATAGAAACAGGTGTTGTGCTGCAAAACATGTGCTGCACGGTGACATTCGGGTGAACTAAAAACACTGACCTGCGCAGCCATAAAGGAGCATAAGCTCATTAGCCCTAATTCACATAGATCATGCGGCATTTGGTCAGGTAATGAGCTGAACAGGTGCATGTTCAATCCATCTGAAAGCTACCCGATTAGCATTTGGTCTGGTCGTTGACTTATGCCTCTGTACCGCTCTGCACCCATACTCGTTAGCATCAACTCGAATAGTTCACCTGGCATTCAGTGCTTTAATGAGCTGCTACGCTGTTAAAGACGTACTACGGGCTGGAGGCTAGCGCTTGATCTGGCACTTGGCTTATGACATTTGGAGTCAATTTGAGGGCCTAATATGAGTCGGACCGAGCGGATCATTAACGCATGCTATGTCGGTAAATCATTATAAGAGTAGGGAGAGCTGAAGACGGCACTTGAGTTCCTTGAAGCTGAGGGCTAGCGAAGAAGTTGATTCAGCTACGACTGTACTTATCCTTGCCTGCGAGCAACGTTTCATTTACAGCGCAGAGCTAGCTAAGATCTCTCTGAAAAACAAAGATATTTTTCGTGACCTCACGAATGTTCCTCACTACGAATAGCATTTTTTGCAAAATTTTAGCTCCTCTATGTTTCAGAAAGACCTCGTCAAGTCGACGTCCAATGAGTTGGTGGGCGCTGCGCCCAGGAGCAGAGTCACCAGCAGCGCGTCCGCACTCGGTAATTCTTCCCACCCGCAACAGCATCACAACAACGCAGACGCAGCGAACGCTGAGACCGGTGCGAGTGCCGAAAAGAAGGTCATCTTCCACGACAATGCAAATTGTAAGCGCATTTTCAGAATAATAGTGCAAAACTCAGTAAATGTGCCTAAATTTTGTAATGGAGTAATTTTTAAAGTCAAAATTATATAGAAATTATTTGAAAAAGTCAAAATTCTAACGAACGAAATGTTTAAAAAAATTTAATAAAAGCTTGATGGCATCAGAAGGTTCCTAACAAGGCGAAAAAACGGCTACAGATCTGCACAAAATCGAATGCCAGTCGATTTTTGAACCAGCATTCATTACGAAGTCAGCCATGCTGAGCTGAAACCACATCAGCTCAAGCCGGCGTCTCGCGGGACGAGGCGGAAATTCCTTATCGGCGCTTCCCGATTTGCCAGACGTCCGGGTGGGAGAAGTCACGTTGGCGAATTAGGCAAGACGCCAACGTTCGCATGGAGCGCTGAATGGTTCGAATAAGCAAGGAATGGATTTAAGTTCAAGAGATCGCAGGGAAAAAGAAATCGAGAGAGAACATACGGCAATGGGTACGCTGTGATCAAGAAATGGTCTTAGCTTTTGAACCTTAAGCAAACCAGCCTCATGCCGTGAGTCTAAGAACGGAAGAAACGGCACGGCACATGACACACATGCATGGCGCCGTGCCATGGTGACAACCCTGGGTGCCGCGATGTCTTGCTGTTGAAGGCGGATATCCCCTGCGTAGCGAAGTCCGTTCCGTACTGATCCACCCGTACCAAATTCCGTTTCGTAGAGTAAGGTACTGTAAATGGAACGATGAAAATATGTCCGTTTTCCGTGTCGTTCTCCACTGAAACGGCACTCAATGGCGAGAATTATTGAGCCGAGCCATACTCCGATTCGTGTCAGTACGGAACGGGATACAGCCCGTTTTACCCCTCGCCCTTCTATGTTTCCGTGCCGTAAGAACGGTACGAAAAGGAGTACGATTTGGTACGATAGCTCGCCAAGTCAACCTTGCTGCGAACGTGGCAAAACAGCACGGCACGCGGTAGGGCACTTCTAGCCATATCCAACACCGAGATTAACACCCGTTTTATTCTCTTTTGCGTTAATCGGTAACAGTGTCCAGTTACCTGTTGGTCCACATTCGGTTCTCTTTCGATGCTAAGAGACAAACAAAGACGCCTTGCCGTCGAAGCGACTTGATACTGGCATTGATATCGGATGTCATCGAAACACCTAAATCCTAGTCCCGGAAATGGTTGTGAACGCGTCGCGTTTTCATGCAAAGAAATAACGGCAGTAGACTTCGCTTTCCCCCGTAATCACCGGAAACGAGACCAGGATACCTGAAGTGATTTCGTCGTTTTCCATGAGCGGTCACAAGATTTACCGTGCCGTGATCCCGGAATGGTTTTCCGAAAAAGGAATTAGCTGTCATTGTAGCCGTAGCCTCAAGCAGCTGGATGGGGTTCGGTTGGGTATTTAAGGCCCTAGAGTAGCTTTGTTAAGAGACTCTAAAACACGAATTTGGGGGAAGATAATAAATGAAGCAAAATGTTTTTTACCGACAGAAATTATTCTGAAGGAAAATGTTCAAAACGCTTTCTCACTTCAACTTAGCTTATTCTATCCTTTTTTCAGCAGTGATCGAGCCGGATGTCGAATCTGCAGCACTCGACAAGAACCTTCTAGCTCCTCCGCCTGCCTTCGAATACCGCTCCAGGAACGAGGTACGTCCCCCGACAGCCAAATCCATTTTTACAGGTCCACCGGTTTCTCTTCTTCTTCGTGTTAGGCCGAAAAAAGTTCATTTTCCTCGGTTAGCTCCTTGTCCCATCTCAAATCCCTGCCTTCCGCGATCCGTTTGTTGAGCGGCTTTCGGCGGCCGTGCGGCGACTGCTCGCGTGGCCTAGTGCGTGCGCTTTCGCTTCGCACTCGCGAGGTTCCAGGCTCAAATCCGCCCTCGCGTGCCTGTGATTACGTGTCTCGTTTTAGACAATGTGGGATTGTCGATGATAAACAAACCAAGCTCCCTCGACTGAGGCATGTTTTTTGTTGTTGCAAAACTTCGGTTTTATAAAGCCCAGTGAAACGACGCAATGTTTATTAAATCTTGCTTTGTTTTGTCGTTATCTTAAACGGGTTATCATGACTAGGTCTGATTTTATTTCCAATTTTAGGCTCTCTTTTTTCGTCCTTACACAATGTGGACAAATAGGACTTACGATATTTTTTTGGGAAATTCCAGAGTGCGACTCAGGGCCGTATTCAGGATTTCAGGATAGGGGGGGTGGAGGTCGGGGACAGGGGGGTGGACCTCTAAAATGGGCCAAAAGGGAGTCAAAATAGCCTCAGATCTCTAAAATAACGCCTGTTGCGACTAGAAAGCCGATGGCACTATTGACCTGGATTCCGATACACCCTTGCTTACGATCATCACCGACTCTCGATTAACTTGATATGAGGCTTGTTTCCCTTTTTAGTCGCCCGATCGCATGGGTTCTTGGTAAGGATCGCATCCGACAGTCGTACTCTACTGACGCCTACCGTAGGCCGTGCCGTACTGGTACCGGTACGGAGTAAGTTACGGGCTGTACTCCGCACTAATATCGGAGAATCGAAACCGTACCGTGCACCGTACTGTTCTGACCGACCGTACTGTACTGAGTTCGGTACGGTCCGACCTTTAGTTCTTAGAATAAGAACAATGTCAGGCGCTGCAGTAGTTTTGTCGACGCATTTCAAGCACTTGGCTTGCACGAGGGAAGGGCTCCAGACGTTTCAGACTTCCTCCCCTTTTTGCTCTCTACAAAGCGGTACGCTTTAAATGGCAGCGTTGCAAATCAGAGCCATGGCGGCTATTGATTTACGGCCAATTACACTCGTTTTCCATTAGCGTTGGCCGGCTGAAAATACCTTCGTGTACGGCTATGGCTTTGACTAGACATTGGCGGTCGGGTTGCTTAGCACTCGGCTCTTGCCAGCTAATTACCTTTCGACGGTTGCCGCCCGGTAACCACGCTCTCACACACGACCGCTCTCTCTCGGTTTGCGTGCGAACGGGAATTTGCGTAATTTGATTTACAATTGCCGCGCGCATTGACTCCCAGTTAGGACGCTTGCGCAACCTCGGTGCTCGGCGGGTCTTTGACGTATCATTGTAGTGCATAAACATTCGTGTGAATTAACTGCACACGATAGTAAAACTAACTGCAGTTAGTGGGTAGGAAACCTACCCAGTTAATTGTAAGTTCATGCGACGCTTCCTCTTTTTTCGGTGACGTCTAGCCCAAGCCTAAGGCTGGTTGCACAATTAGCCGCTAGCGCCGGCGACCAAAATCGTCGCCGGCGCTGGCGACGGCGATTTTTTTCGACGCTAGAGCCCGTACAATACCAGCGATTTTTATCGTCGCTGACGCTGGCGACGGCGGCAAAATCCCAGGTCAGCGACTAATTGTACGGGGGGCGTCGGCGATTTTTCCGACGCTGGCGACGACGCTCAGCGACGTCGCTGAAAAAATCGCGAATTGTACGGGGGTCGTCGCCAGCGATTTTCGACGTCGCCGGCGCTAGCGACTAATTGTGCAACCAGCCTAACCGTCCAAGCTGAAATCATCTTAACTCGCCGGAGGATCGGCACTCGGCGTACGTTGTACCGTGCTGACCTCCCTCTCCCATCCGTGCCATACGCCGTCCTGTACTGAACCCCCCCCCCCCCCACGGTACTGACCGTACCCCCAGTACGGCTGGCTATCTTTATTTTCGTCTGCGCAATGGTCTAAACAGTTGACGTGGCGGCCTCCAATGGAATGCCAAAAATCAGATTTTACAGTCTGTGGCGGGTAACACCTTAGGGTTGCACTTGCTCCTCAATCCTCTTCTAACTTTGAACTAGAGATCCAGCCATACATTTCTCCCTCGTTACTCTCCAACTGGAAAATCCCAAATTCGCGCCTCACGCATCGTCTCGGCTTTCACTTTTCCCCACTCCTCACGTCTCGTCGACCTCTATCCTTCGCCAATCTGCTTCGTCCCCACCCCTCACTCCGAGAACTGGTTCCGTTCGGACTTGTTGTTCACTGCTAAAGTCGTAAGCGTTTACATCATCGATGTTGTCACGTTTACAGTTATACCCATTCCATATTTCTACCCGAACAACGCGACGATCATGAGCGTATCGTTGACTTATTCCGACGCATTTAGGTCCGCAAGATGTCGCTGGTGGGGAAGCCGCTGGTGTACAAGAACTACCGGACGGACCAACGGTTTCGGCGGATGCAGAGCAAAATGCACAACTTCCTCGAGCGGCCCAGAGGGTGGAAGGCCGCCAGCTATCACTTAGCTGTGTAAGTCCGCGAAGAAACTTTAGCTGATTTAAGCCTGGTCCGAGAAAGAACGATAGACGTTATTCGGTGCAGTGACATAAAAATGCTCTAAAACAGACGAGTCTGAGGAACATTTTTCGCAAAATCTTCTGTTTTCCGGGATCGGATAAATGAAAAGTTTTATGCATTATGACATTTACAATTTTTTTTGGGGGCCGGTCTGGCATCTTTCTAACAAAACATGAAATTTTGCAAATAATCTGAGTGTCGAATCCAACCTTTCAAGTTCATCTGGCCCGGCAAAGACTAGTGTTAAGCAGGCGGATTAGCCCTAGCAAGGCATGACTTTGTCCGTATTTCCAAAATTTTCCCGGGCCATTTCCCGGAAATGCATACCACTCTAATATAAGGCTGAAGACTCAGCTTTCAGGTTGGTTATGGTCCTAATGTGCCTTGCGCTGAGCGTCTTCTCGACGATGCCCGACTTCGAGGAGCAGGCGACGCTCGTCCTCTATTACATCGTAAGTACTTTGCACGGATCATCCGCGCAGGAACGAAACATTGGATTAATAAAACAGAATGAGTGGAACATTGCTGAGAATGTTACTGCCAAATGGGGAAGAAGTCCAACGGATGAAGCACAAAAGTTAGTCCGACACCCACGCACTATAACTGTAGGTTTTGCGCCACTTGATCGTCTGGATGAGCATCGCCTCATTCCAATGGTCGTCGTTTCTTTCTTAAGGGAAACTTTTATGCCCACTTCAACAACATTGGTTTTTTGGCCTTCTTTTGTTCATTCTATAAGTCGCACCATTTTTAGGAGATAATCTTCGTGTTCTGGCTGGCAATCGAGTACGTCTGTCGCGTCTGGTCCGCCGGCTGTCGGTCCCGGTATCGCGGCATATCCGGGCGGATCCGCTTCGCCACCTCCGCGTACTGCATCATCGGTGAGTCTGTTTTCTCAGACGAAAACAAACATAAGACTCAGAAGTCAATCTGCGCTATGTCGTTCCTAGCGCATTATTGTCGTATCGACTGTTTTAAACTCTGCCCTGCGCCGCGGACGGAGTCATGCGGGCTCATGCGGTTTGGGTCCCGCTACTAAGCTACAAGAAGAGGACTTTTGCCCTTCCTTTTTCTAAATCTAATATTGGCTGGCTAAAATATGGGGCTTTCAGATCCTGACGCATATGTGCGTTCCTAAGCCTGAGTCTAAGCTTAATCCAGATAAATTTTATTTCTTTAAGTCATCACGGCGCGGCATCATTAGCAGCTGATGGCCGTAGATCACGCCGCAAAAAAACACCTGCCATTGAAAGTCACAAATTAGGGTTGCTTTTGCAAGGTTGACCTTTGCTTTCTCGGCTAAATGTCAGCTCATTCCGGCAGCGGCCGCTTTGAATCACTCCCACACTCGCTGGGAGCCCCTATTCATGCAGGTTTGCGCATAAATTCAACTCGCCTTGTGCGCTTGCAACGGAATTAGACGCTTTTGCATGAAATTCAACATGCTCGGCCTCTCCGTGGCGCACCAAAATGCTCCTTTTGATATCGGACTTTCACATATTGGCTTTCGTAAAAGCGCTAAATTGAGAGCTGCGTATACCTGCCTCGCTCTGCATTGCACTGCATTCATGCCTCCACAGCAGACCCCTATGACAGGCCGTGTGACGTCCGCAGCAGTCGCTGGTAGCAAAGACAAAACACACCTGTCTAGCGAGCGCCGAGGTGGTCGCTGTTATGAATGGTCCGTCACAAAAAGGGCGTCCGTCATGCGCGGACGAATGCATACCTTATGAGACCTTTGGCCCTCTAGCCCCATGCTTCAAGGGCTACTTTATTAGTCTCTCGAACTGAATTCCTTTCCCGCTTTCCCGTTTAATAATCGATTCCCGATGATTTACCGCCGTGCGTGCGGAAGATAAACACTGCATTTTCAGACATCATCGTGATCTTCGCTTCACTTATCGTCCTTTTTATGGGCGCCACCGGACAGGTACGAGGCCTTGACGTAGGTTTATTTTGCGCGTTAAGCTTCGCTTAATCGCAGGAGTTTCGGCGAATCTTTTTCAGCCTGGTTCGAGTGCTCTTTGTGCTTTCACGTTTGCATGTCTTCGCATTTCGGCTAGGGTCTTTAGTTTCTTGGGAAGAGCGCAAGGCGTCGCATACCCGAATCTCGGGATGCACCCCATTTTTGAAAAATCGTCTTCGTACAACCCTGACTGGCCTGTTCCAATCGGACGACGGAGGCAACTATTATTCCGGCAGGACATGACTGTTTGTTTTTTCCTATCTAGATGCTTGTTCTGTCGGTACACCGCACACCGTACCGTACTGACCCCCGTACCGTACTACCGCACCGTACCGAGCAAAAAAATGTAGTGTCGTAGCACCAAGTACGGTACGGCATGAAACACGGCATTTTTCGGAGCCCAACCGTACTTTGTACCGTATAGATCCCCGTACCGTACCATAAAAACGACAATATGGTGCGCACGGCGCACCATCTCGTGTCCATATGACGTCTGTGTGCGTAGAAGTGTGGTGTGCTGCTTTCGTTCTCGCTTGAGACCTATGTGTTTTCGGGCAGCTGTTTGCTTGCATTTCGGAGTCCGTTATTTGCTAAATAGCGGAGCGTGAACGATAAATTGCAGGTGTTCGCCGCCAGCGCCATTCGCGGTCTTCGGTTCTTTCAAATTCTCCGCATGTTGCGGATCGACCGGCGCGCCGGCACGTGGAAGCTGCTAGGTAAAGTCAACTGAAAATATCATAATATTTGTATTGTAATTTTGCGGAAGTTTTAAGGTATCTTATCTTACCCAGAGATCTTTTGTTATCAAACCTTTTTATTTCACTTTTTATTTGTTAATTTTGCACTTTTCAAACTTAATATTTCGATTTTATTTATTTAATTCCCACGTTCTTATTNGGGGGTGTTTATTAGAGGAAATACGGTATAAATTAAACGGTGCGGTGCCAAACCCTCCGGCACTTATCAGTATACCAGGAACAGCGACGAAAATGCCGAACGCCAGACAAAACGCACCGCGAAATTCTAGTTGTCCCACCGCTGTGACATGCTCGGGCCGTGCCTGAAGTCCCGGACCACACCTACCCTGACCATGCCCAGTCCGAAAGCCTGGCTGTCCCAGGTGTTGCAAAATGCCAATGACTTTTTTCGTTTGCTGACGATGGTGGCGCTTGTTTCGTGCTAGACAGTCTATGTCGAACCCTCTCTGCCAGTATTCCAACTCCATGCACCTGGATGTTGTTGGTAATGAATACTAAATTTCGAGTGGCGCCCACCGGCGGGATTAGAGCGGTGTCATACGCGACGGCGCTGCTTGACGCGTCGAGTTCAACCTCTGCATGGCTAATTCCCCGCGACAGCTGGCAAGCGACCAAGCCGAGAAAAGCAGGTGAAGTGGCAGACTACCTGCCCACTTTGAGCTGCTGTTTTGTCAGCGCTTGGGCTTCTTGGAAAGCAAATTTACCTTCGCGCTAATTCGGTGACCACAGCTCAACGGGAAGGGCCCGTCAGTTAGAAACGTTAGCGTGGCCACGTTATAAGGGCATGTCACGGTGATCAGGACAACAAAATCTCCAAGCTCAGTTCGGCAAACCACGTATAGGCAGAGCATGACTTTGAAAGATACCGGAGAGCAGGGCGTCTGCAATTCTGCATTCATTTTCACATTTAAACGTCCGGAATTTCGACGTTAAGCTCTAAGTAAAATGACGCAAAGATAGGCGCCACCAACACAAATCTGTACGATGTTTGTCAAATTTTCGGATAAAATTTTGCTGATTTCTCCTGCGAGCGGGCGTCGCTGAAGTCCCAGTTGTCGGCCGCCATTCCATTCACAAAGCATTCCTGTTCAGAACTCCGGCCTCAGAATTCCAGCGATCTTCAACTTTAGATTTTCGGACAGGTATGAAAAGCTACTTTAGACTCAGACTAAAATCAAGACCTTCTCGGATAGTATGCATTGTCAGGGCACGAGAAGGACAGTGTGCCTCCAATCATGCAAGTGCTCCCCCTCCCACCTCCTCCGCCGAGTTCCCAAAACACCGTCGCCAATTCCTTTTATAATGCGACATAGCCTTCATTGGTTTAAAAGCGAACGCTTTCTTTCTTAAACGATCCCAGATTGGCTAGGGTCATGGCCGACGTAACGTACATCCTTCACGGCAGTAGCTAGCTCTATAGGGGTTACGAGGGCCATGACATCAATGAACTTACCTTAACAAACATCACTTGCATCAGATGCACTTTTCTCTCCCCGGCGTGCATTGTCCTTTCGCGGAAGCCGCCGTCGAGAAGCCTTCACATTCGCACTTTTCTTTGTTATCTCTTTGTTCTCGCATTCCGCCGCTAATTCCCATCGCCTTTTTTCCGTCAAAATTCGTTCCGCGGCGGCGTTCGCTTCCGCGAAACGTGTGGCCCATCCTCGAGGAGCGCCATCGAGAGGAGCGCGTGGCTCAGTGTCCGCGGAAGGGCTCTTGAGACCGGCTCGAAATTGGCCAAATTAGATCACACTTAGCGCCGGCCTGACGCCGCTGCAGGAGCAGCAGCCGCCGCAGCGGCAGCAAATGGCATCGCTGGCGGCGTCGCGAAAAGCATCTGCCATTTGTGGCGTGAATGCCGTCGCGCATTCAGGCGCTCTTCCTGTTGTCGCCAGCGTGCAGTAGGAGACGCAGGAGACGCTCTCCTTTTCGCCCTCCTTTTAGCGCTAATTAGTTGCCCTAAATGTGTGCGAAAGTTGGAGTGGTCGACGTGCCCCACATTGTAGTAGTGCCACTTGGCCAACAGCCAGAGCCTTGTTTTGTCCAGAAAGAAGACCAACGGTGCGGAGCGTGTTCTTTACTTTGTTTGTCGTCCCAACAAGCAACCTGCTAGTAAAGGACCTCGGGGCGCATAACATCCACATGCATGATCTATTTTCCGACCAACTATGAATGAAAACTTGCGCTTTTAACGAAGAAAAGCTTCTTCTGTCTGATCGTGTTGATGGCGCGCATTTAAAGTTTGGCCCTACTTCACCGGGCCGTTCTTTGAGGTACGCCTCACCAGTCACGTAGGGAGAGGTTGTGGTATTAGTGATCCTTAAAATCACAAATCTTCAAGCATATTCCTTGCCAGCATACCAAATGCGTCAATGAACGCGACTTGACCATACAGAAGCGCCAACTAAGCTAGTTATTCGAACGTGTGCATCTGGCTAGTGTCGAGCCGATTACGTCATCGCATGTTTGGATGATACCGAAACCATGCGTGTTAACCATATGCGTGGCCTAGTTCATTGCCTAGCACTATCATGTCCGCCTGCATTCAGCCATTTTCGGACAGAGCACAAGCAAATGTGGTGGATTTGCCATTGTTACGATGATAGCATTTGCCAGAGGTTTACCGTTTTGTCAAGAACCAAGTATCATACGCTTTCTTTGGCCTAGGCCTTCAACCAGCGCTGTCTTTACGTCGGGGCATTATCGAGTAGAAGCAGGTGCCGCGCGGCAACACATATACGGTGCTGATTGACATTTGTGGAAACTAGAATACGATCACTGCAGCCATAGAGGAGTATACGCACTCGAATAGTTCTTGTGGTATTTGCGCTAGGTAGTGAGCTTAACATGTGCATGGTCAATCCAGTAGAAGACTAATTAGCATTTGATCTGCTTCTTGATCTATGCCTGTGGCTGCTCCACACACATAGGTACTCACTAACATCGACCTCGAATAGTCGATCGAAGTAGCGGCAAGTGTGGCGTTTTTGCGTTACGGAGACTTTAAGCACGTGGCCTATGTGGTTCGTCCTTTAGTGGTAACCCTAGTATACCATGCTTCGTCGGCTTTCATCCAGCGGTCTCTATACGGCGAAGCAGTAAGCGCATAGAAACAGGTGTTGTGCTGCAAAATATGTGCTGCACGTGAACTAAAAACACTGACCTGCGCAACCATAAAGGAGCATAAGCTCATTAGCCCTAACTCACACAGATCATGCGGCATTTGCATCAGGTAATGAGCAGAACAGGTGCACGTTTAAGTCAAATGAAAGCTACCCGATTAGCATTTGGTCTGATCGTTGACTTATGCCTCTGTACCGCTCTGCGCATATACTCGTTAGCATCAACTCGAATAGTTCACCTGACATTCAGTGCAGTAATGAGCTGCTGGGCCGTTAGGGACTTTTTACGGGCTGGATGCTAGTTGTCGCTTGATCTGGCACTTGGCTTATGACGTTTGGAGTCAACTTTCGCCACCTAATATGAGTAGCCCTGAACAGGGCGTTAACGAATGCTCTGACGATGAAGGTCGCACCAAAAGAGTAGTGAAAGTTGAAGGCGGCAGTCGAATCCGTTTAATCTGAGGCGCTAGCGAAGAAGCTGCTTCAGCTGTTGACTTGTGACGAACCGTTGAATTAAGAGGCACGCCATGCGTTTCGAGCCGTCTACGTTGGTTGGACTTTCTTTGAGTCACGTGGTCCATGAATTTTTTAAAAACTCATACTCAGTTTTGGACCTCGCATCCAAACTAAGCGTGTTTGTCCTTTCCTGAAAGCAACGTTTCTCGCGCACGGAACAAGATTGCCCACGTTTTCTAGCGACCTAGCGATTTTCTTTATGACCAATAGATATGCTCACTGTAAAATAGAATTTTGCACAGTCGTAAATTCACTACTTTTCAGAAAGACCTCGTCAAGTCGACGTCCAATGAGTTGGTGGGCGCCGCGCCCAGGAGCAGAGTCACCAGCAGCGCGTCCGCACTCGGCAATTCTTCCCACCCGCAGCAGCACCAGAACAACGCAGACGCAGCGAACGCCGAGTCCAGTGCGAGTGCCGAGAAGAAGGTCATATTCCACGATAATGCTAATTGTAAGTGCATTTGTACGAGATAACGCAAGTTCGGATGGCGCTTTGGAAAATATAAGCATAATATTTTATTTGCTAAAAAAATAATGCAATACGAAACGGCTGCAACAAATAAAATTTATTTCAAATGCGGGAATTATAGGAAATTTCAAGCAACTGACAAGGGCGAAACAGGGAAATTAACTGAATTTTTCACGAAGTTTATGTGGCACAAAAAGGTCCTCCGCAGGGGAAAAACGGCTACAAATCTGCACAAAATCAAATGTCAGTCGATTTTTGAACCCCCCATTCGTTACGAAGGCAGCCATGCTGAGCTGAAATTACATCCAGCTCAAGCCGACGACCCTCGGGACTAGGCGGAAATTCCTTATCGGCGCTTCCTGATTTGCCAGACGTCCGGGTGGGAGAAGTCAAGTTGGCGCATTAGGCACGACGCCAAGGTTCGCATAGAGCGTTGAGTGGTTCCAATAAGCAAGGAATGGGTTTAACTCACGGAAAGGGTTCGCTGTAAAAAATGGTCTAAGATTTTTAACCCTAAGCGGACCACCCTCGTGTCGTGACTTTAAGAACGGTAAGGAACGCCAACGGGACATGAAGCCTGCATGGCGCCGTGCCATGGCCACGCTCCTTCGTGCGGCGAAGTCTTGCCGTTGACTTGGCGGAGGATACCTCCTCCGTACCGAAGTCCGTCCTTTACCAATGCACCCGTACGAAACTCCGTTCCGTAGAGTAAGGTACTGTAAATGGAACATCGAAAATTGGCCGTGTTCCATGTCGTTCTCCACTGAAACGGCACGCAATGGCGAGAATTATTGAGCCGAGCCATACTCCGATTCGTGTCAGTACGGAACTGGATACAGCGCGTTTTACCCCTCGCCCTTCTATGTTTCCGTGCCGTAAAAACGCTACGAAAAGGAGTACGATTTGGTACGATAGCTCGCCAAGTCTACCTTGCCGCGAACATGGCAAAACAGCACGACACGCGGCACGGCACTTCGAGGCATATCGAACACCGAGATTAATAACCGTTTTATTCTCTTTTGCATTAATCTGCGGTAGTGTCCAGTTACCTGTTGGTTCACTCTTGGTTCTCTTTGGACGCTAAGAGGCAAACAAAGACGCTTTGACGCTGAAGCGACTTGCTACTGGCATTACTATCGGATGTCATCGAAACACCTAGGTACATCCAGTCCCGGAAATGATTGTGAACGCGTTTTGCTTTTTCTACAAAGATGTACCGACACCGGATTTCGCTTTCCGACTAGTTCACCGGAAGCCAAGACATCCTCAAGCGCCCCGATCACAGTGATTCCGTCGTTGTCCGGCGAATGTGGTAACAATAATCGCCAGGCCATGATCCCGAAGCGGTTTTCCGGAAGCGGAATCCGCTCTCGTTGTAGCGATAGCATAAAGCAGCTAATTTGGTCTAAGCTAGGCCTTCGAAGCGGCAGGGCATTCATGTCTAAAGACGTCTAAAAACCGATCCATGGCGGGCAAAACGGACCCCAAACAATGAAGAAAATACCTTTTTAAGATCATCACCATGAAGGAGCAAACAAATTTTCACTTAATGTTGATGTTCTATCAACCTTTTTCAGCAGTGATCGAGCCGGATGTCGAATCTGCAGCACTCGACAAGAACCTTCTAGCCCCTCCACCTGCCTTCGAATACCGCTCCCGCAACGAGGTATGTCAGCTGAACAGGCAGACCCTTTTTTTATAAATCTACCGTCTTGTTTTCTGTTTCCCATTTAGGCCGAAAAAAGTTCAGTTCTGCCATTTAGCTCCTTGTCCCACCTCAAATCCCTCCCTCCCGCGATCCGTTCTTGAGCGTCATGCGGCGGCCACGCGACGACTGCTCGCGTGGCCTAGTGCGTGCGCTTTCGCTTCGCACACACGAGGTCCCAGGCTCAAATCCGCCCTCGCGTGCCTGTGATTACGTGTCTCGTTTTAGACAATGTAGGATTGTCGATGATAAACAAAACAAGCTCCCTCGACTGAGGCATGTTTTTTGTTGTTGCAAGACTGCAGTTTTCTAAAGCCCAATGAAATTAAAAAATGTTTATTTAAATGTTGCTTTGTTTGTGCTTATCCAAAACGTGTTATTACGGCTAGGGCTGATTTTACTTCGAATTTTTGGCGCTCTTTTTCGTCATTTTACAATGTGGACGATTATAGGACTTCCGTTTTTCTGTTTTTTTTTCGGAACTTCCGAATTGCGAACTAGAAACCCGACGGTACTACCTATGGACCTAAATTCCGCTACGCCCTTGCTTATGATCATCACCGACTCTTGATTATCTGGATGATGAGGCTTGTCATTGACCAAGCGGCGTCCCTTTTTAGGCGCCCGATCACAATCGTTCTTGGCAAGAATCGCCATCCGACTGCTGTCACGTATTGTACCTCACGTATCGTAAGCTGTGCCGTACTGGTACGGTACGGAGTTTGTTACGGGCTGAACTCCGCACTGATATCGGAAAATTAAAGCCGTACCGTACACCGATACTGTTCTGACCGACCGTACCGTACTCAGTACGAAATGGAGTAAGGCATGGGCCGTTAGTAGGGTCCGGGTACCGACCTCTGGTTCTTAGAAAAAGAAGGATGCCAGGCGCTGCCGTAGTTCTGTCGACGCATTTCAAGCACTTGACTTGCACGAGGGAAGTGCTCCAGACGTTTCAGATTCCCCCCCCCCACCCCCCTTTTGCGTCCTACAAAGCGCAGCCCTTAAATGGCAGCGTTGCAAATCAGCACCGTGGCGGCTATTGATTTACGGCCAATTACACTCGTTTTCCATTAGCGTTGGCCGGCTGAAAATACCTTCGTGTACGGCTATGGCTCTGACTAGACATTGGCGGTCGGGTTGCTTAGCACTCGGCTCTTGCCAGCTAATTACCTTTCGACGGCCGCCGCCCGGTAACCACGCTCTCACACACGGCCGCTCTCTCTCGGCTTGCGTGCGAACGGGAATTTGCGTAATTTGATTTACAATTGCCGTGCGTATTGACTCCCAGTTAGGACACTTGCGCAACCTCGGTCCTTGGAGGGTCTTTGACGTACATTGTAGTGCATGCATATTCGTGTGCAGGTAATTTTACGGGAGAAACCTAGCCACTTAATTGTAGGCATTTATGCAATGCTTCCTCTGTTTTCAACGGTGACATATAGCCCATGCCTAACTGCCTAAGCTGAAATCAGCCTCGATTTTCGTCTAAGATTGGCACTCGGCAACCGTACCATACGCTGTCCTATACTGGACCCCTGTACCATACTACTGTACCGCAGTACGACAGTACGGTACGGTTCGGCCGGACCATGAGAACAGTTGCCGATCTTTATGTTCGTCTATGCAATGGTCTAGCAGTTGCAGCAGCGGCCTGCTATGCATGCCGAAACAAACATATATTTGGCCGTTGCAACGTACCAGTGTCTGGTAAACCAACCTTATGAGTTGCACTTGCTCCTCAGTCGTCCTGTTCTCACTTCGATCTAGAGCTCTCCGATAACTTAGCTATGCACGCCACCCTCGTTACCTCTCCGACCTCACGCATCATCTCGGTCCTCACGGTGCCTCATTCCTCACGTGTCGTCGACTCTGTCGGCGATCCCCATTCTGATACATCTCCAATCCACTCCGACCACGGGGCTCATTCGGGCGTTGTTCACCTTTTAATCGTAGCTTTTACAACATCCACGTTGCTGCACTTACAGTTATAGCCAGTCTATTTTTCTATCAAAAAGAAGCAGCGACGATCACCAGCGTAACTTTGACTTATTCCAATGCATCTAGGTCCGCAAGATGTCGCTGGTGGGGAAGCCGCTGGTGTACAAGAACTACCGGACGGACCAACGGTTTCGGCGGATGCAGAGCAAAATGCACAACTTCCTCGAGCGGCCCCGAGGGTGGAAGGCCGCCAGCTATCACTTAGCTGTGTAAGTCCGCTCAGTAGCTTTGGCAGTTTTTAAAGCTTCGTCGATAAAGAACAAGAGACATACTTGTTGCGGCGACATTAAAATACTCGAAAACCGGATGTTCGGCAGCAAATTTTTCTCAGAATTTCTGTCTTTTCCGCGGTCGGAAAATAGAAAATTCTCTACAAATCGGGATTTACAAAATTTTTCCCGACGGTTAGGGCGTTTCCCGATAAAAAAAAGAAAGTTCTGTAACTAAGCTTAGTGTCTAATCCAACTTTTCAAGTACCTTTCGCCCGGCATTAACTAGAGTTAGGGAGGGTCGGATTGGCCCTAAGGAAGCCAAGTATATTTTCCATTTTTTGGGGATTTTCGCGCAATTTTCTGGGAAAATATACACTCTAGACTAACACAGATAGCTCAGCTTTCAGGCTGGTCATGGTCCTAATGTGCCTTGCGCTGAGCGTCTTCTCGACGATGCCCGACTTCGAGGAGCAGGCGACGCTCGTCCTCTACTACATTGTGAGTACTTTGAACGGATTATCCGCGCCTGGGCGAAAGGTCCGATTAATAAACCAGAGTGAGCGGTACACTGTTCCGAACGTTACTTGCCAAATGGGAAAGAAGTCTTACAAAACAAGCACAAAAATTACTCCGACACCCGCGCACTTCAATTATAGACCTTTTTGGCAAACATATAGTGTCATTCGTAGCCGTATAAGCATCGGCTCATTCAGTCGTTCGTCGTTTCCTTCTCGAGGGGCCTTTATGCGGCTTGCAAATGCTTTGTTTTGTTATTCCTCTTTTGTCTTTTTCATAATGCGCGCCTCTTTCAGGAGATAATCTTCGTGTTCTGGCTGGCAATCGAGTACGTCTGCCGCGTCTGGTCCGCCGGCTGTCGGTCGCGCTATCGCGGCATATCCGGACGGATCCGCTTTGCCACCTCCGCGTACTGCATCATCGGTGAGTCGTTCGATCAGATGAAAACAAACATAGGTCAGAGAAGTCATACCCGTCTGCGCTATGGGGTTCCGTGCAAACATCATTGTGGCAGTAGGGATTGCTTTCGTCTCTGTTCATGCGCCACGAACGGAGTCATGCGGGCTTCTAGTAGTTGGGGTCCCGCTACTAAGCTAAAAGTAGGGGATTTTTGCTCTTACTTCGTCTAATTCTAATACTGGCCGTCCAAAATATTGGACTTTCAGCTACTGAATCATGTTTGCGTTCCTAAGCCTGAGCCTAAGCTTAACGCGCTTTGAATACGTACAATTATTAAGCTGGCGCAACAGTATCTTTGGCATTCTTGGGCCTAAACCTATAAGCTTTTGCGGATGAGACAGCAGATAGATACATAGCTTGCGTAGGTAAATGCGCTGCTTTGCAGGGACCCAGCCTGCGTGTTACTGCCACTGGGTGTGGACAAAGGCAGCCCTGTACTGGACAGAGTATTCTCTAGTCTCAGACTTACAAGGGATAAGTTCAAACTCCTTTGGCAGGTAATCAAAAATTTCGAAAGTCATCCTCGCGCAGCGTCATAACAGCTGATGACCGTAGATCATCCGACAAAAAAAAACACCTGCCATTGAAGGCACAACTTAGGGTCCCTTTTGCAAGGTTGACCTTTGCTTTCTCGGCTAAATGTCAGCCCATTCCGGCAGCGGTGCTTTGAATCACTCCCACACTCGCTGGGAGACCCTATTCATGCGGGTTTGTGCATAAATTCAACTCGCGTTGTGCGCTTGCAACGGAATTAGACGCACATTGTACAGATTCTATACGTTATAGCTCTCCGTGACGCACACTTTATCCTATTCGCAGCAACGCATTTTACATATCTGCACCCATAAAAGCGCTAAAGTAAGCTGGGTATACCTGCCAAGCTCTGCATGCATTCTTCCCCAAGTGACGATTCCTCTACCGACTTAAAACGCTCTTCGGATTCCTCCCACATTCAATGGAGCCTTTGTCATGCGGCTTTGCATTAGCATTTTTAACTCACCGTGTGTGCTCGCAGCGGAATTCGACGCGTTCCGAACCCATTTCTGTATGTCCTAGCGCTCTGTGACGCACTCAAAAGCTCCTATTCGTAGCGGTCTTTCACGTATTTGCTTTCGTAAAAGAGCTAAATTGAGCTGCGTATACCTGCCTCGCTCAGCATAGCATTCATTCCGCGACTGCCGACCCTTATGGCAAGTCGTGTGACGTCCGCAGCACCCGCTAGTAGCAAAGACAAAACACACCTGTCTAGCGAGCGCTAAGGTGGTCGCTGTTATGAATGGTTCCGTCGCAGAAAAGCGCGGTTGTCATGCGCGGACGAATGCATACCTCATGAGACCTCTAGCCTCATGCTTCAAGGGCTGTTTTATTAGCCTCTCTAACTGAACTCCTTTCCCGGCTTCCCCTTTAATAATCGACTCCCGACGATTTACCGCCGTGTGTGCGTAAAAACGCTGCATTTTCAGATATCATCGTGATCTTCGCTTCACTTATCGTCCTCTTTATGGGCGCCACCGGACAGGTACGAGGCCTTGACGTAGGTTTATTTTGCGCGTTAAGCTTCGCTTAATCGCAGGAGTTTCGGCGAGTCTTTTTCAGCCTACCACAAGTGTTTTTTGTGCCTTCACGTTTGCGTGCTTTCGTGATGCAGTGGGTGTTGCACTAGACTTTTTAGCCAGGATTAGGATGCCCTTTAGCGGTTGATGTGTTTTTGCGTATCGCATCTTCTTGCACGGTGTCGGGAGGAGCGAGTACGAGTAGAGCAAGGCTTCGATTGCCCGGATGTTGGCCCTTTACTATTTGTGGGATTCGTTTAAACCCTTTGTACCTCTTCGGTCAAAGCCAAGCGACAGACGGAGACACCGGTTCATCCGGGATTTTGCGCATGCTGGAGTTTTCCGAAATGCATATTTCAGTTGGTATCTGTGGTTATTGCGTCGTTGACGTAAGAACAGATGCTAGCTTTGAACCCGTACCACACTCCGTACCGTACTGAACCCCTCCTTCCGCGTACCGTACTGTGCCGCAACGTACCCGACCAACAATTTTCGTGCCGTATGGTATGCATCATCAACTACGGTACGGCATGAAATAAAGCATTATACGCCGCCGTCCCGCACCCCACTCGTACCGTAATGTCATACCGTAAACACGGCAGTACGGTACGGCGCACCATCTTTGATGCATATGACGTCTTTGTGCGTAGAAGTGTAGTGTGCTGCCGTCGATCTTTGCTTCTGGTGTTGTGTGAATGTTTGATGTTGTTGTGCTGCTTGAGATCTGTGTGTTTTCGGGCAGCTGTTTGCTTGCATTCGGAGTCCGTTATTTGCTAAATGGTGGAGCGGGAACGGTAAATTGCAGGTGTTCGCCGCCAGCGCCATTCGCGGTCTTCGGTTCTTTCAAATTCTCCGCATGTTGCGGATCGACCGACGCGCTGGCACGTGGAAGCTGCTAGGTAAAGTCAACTAAAATTTTTAATAGGTATTAGTATTTTAATTTAAAGAAGTTTTAAGATTTTTTTTACCTAAAGGTTTTTTAGTTATCAACCTTTTTTAGTTTGCTTTTTATTCTAATTCTGAATTCTTCAAACGTATGTTTAATTTATTTATTTCCCGCTTTCTCTTATTTTCATTAATAAACACCAAAAAGCATCAAAGCGAAACAGATTAGGATCGAATATTACTTTGAATATAGCCATTTACCGGTTGTCTTCCAGGCTCCGTGGTCTGGGCTCATCGACAAGAGCTGCTGACCACACTCTACATCGGCTTCCTGGGCCTTATTTTCTCCTCCTTCCTCGTCTACCTGTGCGAGAAGAACTACAACGAGAAGTA